>OY735234.1:5618492-5623492 GCA_963457665.1 Thysanoteuthis rhombus | reverse complement strand
TACCTGTATGTATGAATACACATATATTTGATGATTTGCATATGTATGCATCTAAGAAACAATAGGAAAACTTCTCCAACACCCCCACATTAATATATACATATATGTGTGTGTGTGTGTGTGTGTGTGTGTTTGTTTGTTATTGTGCATGTGCGTTTGTGAGTGTTGGGATGCGCATACGTTCTGCCATCTTGTGGTGAACCTCGTGATTTTTGAAGTCATTGTCTGCCTTGAAATGATTCTCGTAGAGACAATGTCACACAAAAACGTCGTCTAAAATGGCAAAATAAATAACAATAAGCGACAACTTAAAAAATATGGAAAGACCACTACAAAACAAAGACCAGAAAAAAAAAACAAGTGAAATCTCTTAAAATACAATGGCACTGAGAAAAAAAATCAAGGCGCTTACATTTGACAGGTAAGCATGGAAAACGAATTTGTATTGAAGAAAAAAACAAAAATCATTCAAGCCCTCGAGTAAATTCCTTGTTGGACCAAAATCTGTTTACACAGAACAGCGAAGGAAACAAAATTAAAAATCTTTAAGGTAGATGCAAAATAAGAGAAACGTTTTTTTTTTATACAATGCAAAAAGGATTCAAAGTTCAAAAGTTCAGACTAAATAGTTTCGTATTATAGTGACATTTACTAAACTAAGCTTTGTAAGGGGTAGGGATAGAGAAGGAATGGAAATGTGAGTTGCATTGCACTAATCTTACTTGTAAAGAGGGCCATCTTCTTTTGAACCATATTTGAGTTCAGAAAAGTCTCAATATTCTTCATGGTAACCATGTACCCAAAATCTTGCAATATGAAGTCTTAATGCATAAGTTGGAAGTAGATAAGGGATCAATACTCTAAAAAGCAAAACGATCGGTGATGGAGAGTTAACCTGGTCATATATATATGCAGTCCTAGATAAAAACGGACCCAAAGAATTTGATATTCACATGGGTGAACATTCAATAGAAGTGACAGGAAAAACGAGTCATGTCTGTGATTATACTTATTGATTTCTCATCGCCAAATACGATATTTGGGTAACCTACGTAAGAGAGCCCGGTGTTTTAAAGAAATGATGTGTAGTAAATATACATAGCACGACACAACCTCAAGAATAAATAGATAAAGCTAAATATCATAATCATAGCTGAAGGGGAGGTTGTATTTGATCAACACTGTTGGGGGCCAAATTGATACAACTCTTTTTTCCCAAATCCTTGAAACAGGTGATGATCCCAAAGAGAAAAAATCACACAAGATACCATAATATCGAAATCTATGTAAACAGAAAATATCTCTGGAAACATTATATAAACCACATAAACAAATTTTGGCAAATTATTGACTGAAATGACATTAATCTTTGGAAAAAAGTTTATATATATATATATATATATATATATATATATATATATATATATATATATATATATATGTGTGTGTGTGTGTGTATATATTGTGTTATATTATGTAGGAACTTCTTTAAGATGATCTCCGGTCATTGCACGGTTAATGTAACTCTGGCCCTAGACAACGTAAATAAAATATGCAATTAGAGAGGAATCGATAAGAGCAACGCTACGTTTATCAGCTACCTTATCGGTCGCAGGTTCGATTCTTGCAGCAGTCCTATTTGTTTATTATATTTAAGTTGTCTATGGCAAGTGATGCATCGACCATGTAATGACGGGAGATTATTTCAAATACGAGTTTCCATACAATATAATGCAATTTATAATCATTCATACTTATGTATTTCTTACGACATATATTATTTTTTTTATTATTATTATTATTATTATTATCATTATTATTATTATCATTATTATTGTTGTTGTTGTTGTTGTTGTTGTCTTTGTTGTTATTGCTTTCAATATTGAGAAATGGATGAATAATCTAATGGAATGATAATGAAAATATTACAGTATTTGGAATGACATGAGTCACGTGGCTTAGACAGCATGGATAAACACATTCTTCGTTTAATAAGGGGTTCATCTCAAAAAAAGTTTTAACTGATATAATGAATGCAAAACTATTCTGTTGGATTATATTCACATTATAACAGATAATGCAGAAATGAACGGTGAATAAACTCACCATTGAGCTGAACAGTCACCGGTCCTTCGAAGGCCTAAATAACTGTTTTCACTCAAAATTATCATCTCGTTTATTCTCGGTCTATATCTGCTCTATTCGCTTCTTTCAACGTGACAGTTATTTATCAAGAAATGGATACATATGATCATAAATTGCGTTATATTATATAGAAACTATTTTTTTAAATGATCTCCCTTTGTTTGACGGTTAACGTATCACTAAGTCCAGACAGCGTAAATAGAATAAACAATTGAAGAATAAAAAATATGTACACATATATATCACAGATTATAACATGTATCTGCCGAACATCACGAAACAATGGGCATCTTACAAACGAGAGAAGAATACGAAATATAAAAGGTTTTATTTTACACAACAGATATTCCTTTTTCAAAATAATCTCACTCTCTGTCCATGGACTCAATTCAGAGTTGTATGTTATTCACATAGTTGAGACATTGAGCTATGAGAATGTCCGATCTAAATTCTGCTAAAAACTTTGATACAACCGTATATATCGTGGCATACATGTGTATTAAAAAGAATGCAAAAATTTATGACATTTACACTAAGAGACAACCAACCTATTATAACCCCTTTTTCGCTCAAAAAAGCAAATTATAAACACAGCATTTTTCTCGATCCGAACTCCACCCTGAAGATGAATATTGTTTATGTCCGGAGTGTCATAATAGCTGAGAAAAAAATAGCCAAGCAACATTAATGGTTAAAGCTATAAAGCCTTACAAGGCGTTCGATAATGGAGTTCTTTGGACTTTGAACGAACACCTCAAAGAGGACAGAAATACAAGAAAAAAATGGCCGGATCCTTATGTAAAAGGATTTAATGAATATTTTTATGCTTCTGAGCAGAGTGGGGAAATATGTAAGGTGAAAAAATGATGAAATACCATAGTGAATTGACCAAAAACATAGGAGTATGCCAACGTCCAAAACACTGCTAGGAGAACGACAAAAAGAATAGTAAAAAGACATCTAAGCAAATAACCAAAGACTGTAATGGCGGGAAAAAAAGACAAAGCGTATTGTGTCATTTACGTAGAAAAAGTGTTGTTCAACTTCGTTTCTCACTTACAGGAAGTATATTTCTATGAACATATTTCTCCTCCTTTCAGAGTATGATCTTTTTTCGATGAGATTCTAGGGTAGCTGTAAAAGACAAGTAGCAACGGGAAGCAGCCAAGAGTGAGCCAAAATATTATTCATTACCAGTAAAAATCGCTCTAATCAATAGATAACGTTAACCCTAACATATTCCCTTCACCCTAAATTATTTGATAAACCATCATTCACTATATACAAAAGCATTTTAACAACTACCGTCAGTTTGGTTCTTGTGACGAAATGTAACAAAGGGGCAACTAGAAGCAGAACTGAGATATCAGTTATTGCAAGTAACAATTTATCTATTCAATTATTAACCCTACTCCGAACCGATATCATCATCCTTTTTGAAGTTCGTTGTTGGACATAAATGTTCCCCTGTAACCGTCAGCTTCTGTGCTTGATGGTGTCAATACCTTCTGGACTTGTCTAAATCATCTCAGCTTATTTTTTTCTGGTCACTATTCAGCATATGATTTCGGGGGATCAGCATTGTGAGTCGTGATTCCCAGCAGTTATCTGACAGTCTTGTAACACGACATGTCCATTACCATTTGGACTTTCAAATGTTTATACATACACACATATATATATATATATATATATATGTGTGTGTGTGTGTGTGTGTGTGTGTGTGTGTGTGTGTGGTACAGATCAGGCTAGCATTATAACATAATATAATAATATATCAAGAATATAAAGCCACTTCTGATATGTGATGGATTTCTCTGATAGAGTGCTCGATACATATACCTTTTTACCATTGAAGTTGAGATGTTTTAGAGTAGAGTTGGAAATGAATAGTAGAATGTGGATTCGCTACACAAACTAGCTCATGTTACTGCCCTCTCAGGGCCTCATCAGGGCAGACACATGATATATATATATATATATATATATATATATATATATATATATATATATATACATATATGACCTCTGTTTGCTTTCTAATACGATATGCTGTCTAGTGATCCGTCAGTGTGAGGTTGAGCATGATCTTATATTGTGCGAATTGCATTGTTCTCAGTTTGGGAACCAAGATTTTGATAAAGTTCCATGATCCAACTCCATACGTGCCTTTCAGGTGATGGAATGAGTTACAGATCATGATATTTAAAACCAATGGGATCTTCATGTTTTTGAATGTCGTGCTTTCTTTACCGAAAGCTAATCAACCTTGGATGGATTTTCGTTTGATATCTATTCCTTTGGAGATTTGTTGCTCTGGGTAAATGGAGTGACTGACCTTTCCAACCACTGCATTTTCAATCCTGATTGTTGTATCTTTATCTCCGGAGTAGATTTTACATATGAAATAAAAATTTTCTGAAGTTCATGTGAATACCAACCTTATTGTTTTAAATTTTAGATCATGAATGTTTTTGGCAATTCGCTACAAACGAATAAAATCGATATTTTTTATTCACATTTACTCTGTCTCTCGTAGATTTTTGTTGCTTGCCGTTGCTTCTCGTATTGTACACTGACCAGTGATCAGATGCAGATATCCAGAGTACTATGAAACGGATGAGTAAGGAAAAAAATTCATGACTAAGAAAAGTTAAACTAAAAAACACTACAATTGCGGAAACCTCATCATTTTCCACGAATTGTGTCCGTGCTAAGTGAATACAATTCTCCAAACTTGATTATATCAGATGATCTTTCTACCTCAACTTTTTTTTGTCATTGCTATGTTTTTCATCATATTTAAATCTGGTTCCGGTGAAACTGCTGTCCATTAAGGCTTTAGTTTATTGTTG
>OY735234.1:5605992-5613492 GCA_963457665.1 Thysanoteuthis rhombus | reverse complement strand
ATTGAGTTTTATGTATTGAGAAATGAACACACACACACACACACACACTCATACATACATATATATATATATACATATATATATATATATATATATATACATATATATATATATATATATATATATATATATGTGTGTGTGTGTGTGTGTGTGTGTGTGTGTGCATATGTGAGCATATATTGCGAACGTGTATAAATATCCATATAGACTTGTGTAATGTATATTTTGTAGCTATCTTTATATCAAGCAAGATTCATCTAACACAACGGATGCGAGAAAAAGTATATATATATATATATATATATATATATATATATATATATATATATATATAAGCACCCGTGGTGAAAACCAACCCCGAGCAAGAAGCCTTCAGAAGTGTCTATTTAATATTAGACAACCGACATGCAATAAATCAACTAATTGAAAATCATTAAAATACAACCATCTACTCTGTTTGACCTTTGTAGATTATGAAAAACCATTTGATGCAGATGAATACACATAAATATACAAACAAAACAAAGATTTAAAAAAAAGCCGTTTAATAATATCAACTGAAATCAGTTGAAGACATTTCAATGAAGTCAGAAGCTTCGGAAGAATTACAAGACATGCTAAACGATCAAAATATGGAACGTAAAATGTAAGGTTGAAGATGAACAGAACAAAGACAAAAGTAATGTTCAATGATAAAGTTGTAGTGGGGGTACGGTAGTTTGTTTTTAAAAAGAATTTGGTATTTAACCAGAAGGGTGAAGTCCACCTGTTAATGGCAGTAAAAGTGACCCCGATAGTTCGAGAACGACCACCTTTTCATCTCAATGGTTTCGTTACCAAAGATTTAAAAGGAAATCCCACGTCTATCGTAGTATCATCGATGTCCACCGATATCCACACAGCAACTGTAGGAGAAGGTCTGATAACAGAAAGGAGCTCCGGTTTTATGCTTTCTTGTTACGTAGAAAAAATAAATACTTAGTTCAACTCGGTCAAAATTTGATATAACCGAAACAAAGATGCCGTTATCAAAATTTGGTAAAGTTGATAAGTGGCGTAAATTAGGTTCCGATGTATATTTCCTATATTATAGCAGTATAAGTCATTTAGACCGAGAAAAACTGTATATTAGAACAATTCAACACAAATACCTGATAACTGTCTTATAGTATTTAATCGACTCATTTGTTCTAGTATTCCGGTGTATTTTAGTGTTTTAGAATCGCTAAAAATAAATATATAAACAAGTAGCATTTTTTTCCTGACAACTGACGCAGCTAGTGAAGAGTGTTGCCAATAAATGAAGATTAAAGAATTATAAGAGAAAATGATTTGGAAAATGAAGATACAGGACCTTGAAGAGTTTCATTAAGAGACTAATGATTTATTCAATTACAAGATCCTTGTTGTGATTAATCTTCGTGATACTATTTCTCAACAACATTCTTTTCATGTAATTAGAACTTTCAATTCTACATTCTATCCATGTTACGACTAAATTGAATTAATTTGGGCGGGAAAAGATTAGAAGCATAGTTTTGTTTGAACAGCATAAATTATGTTTCATATATCTTACTACCAAACAATTTTATTCATTTACTCTTCCTTTAGCTTTTAATTTTGATATTAATAGACTAATCCATCTTTCGTCCTGCATCTTGTAACATGGATTTTGATTTATTTTCCTTATCTTTATGTACACACAGAAATAAGATTATTACAACTTCAATCGTTAAGATCTATCCTTCCATAATATTTTGTTCACATACAACCTGACATGAAGTGTAACGCAGGGGACTCACTTGATTCACCTACCTTAATTTCCTAAAACCTCTTGAATTAAATTTTAAAAAATAGATAGCCTCTATCTCGAAACTCAACTCATTTCAAGAACTTTATGTTTCTCTTCCAAGTTATTTTAGTCACTTATCTTTGTTTATTGGCAATATTCTTCGCTGGTTGAGTCAGTTGTAAAAATGCATGATTTGTTTGCTTATCTTGAGCGATCCTAAAACTATGGAGTACAAGAACAAATGAGTCACTTAAAAACTTATGAATAGTGATAATGTATTCGGACTGAATTTTTTAAATATGCAATTTTTCGAGGTCAAAATAAATCACGCTGCTATGTGGGGTAAACATAGGAACCTACTTTATTCCTCCCATTTTTCATTACCGAATCATGGGGCAACCTTGTATCGTTTGAATTAGATTTCAATCAAATCAACTCTACATATTTATTTATATTATGTGGAAGCACGTACAAAGCTCTATCGAAAAATACACTATACAGCACGTGACACTTTACACTCAAAACCGGTGAAGACCAAGAAAATTGGGGGGGGGGATAAAAAAGAGAATTGAGATCCCCGAGAACGTTATTGTGATGAACTTTCTTTTTGTTTCGGAAATGGAATGAAACGCAACTGAAATGCCTTAGGACTACCGAACAATGTTCATCAAATGCACCGAGTTACTGAAATTACTTCTTATTTACGGAAAGGGTAGTAACCGTCGGGTGTAACGAACTTTTGGCTTTAACGAACACCCCATTTCCCCACCAATTAGTTTGTTATAGCTAGGATTTACTCTATCTTACTTTGTTGAAAATCATGGCTGAAAAATACATTCAATATTGCTTACTCTTGGGTAGGGGAGGCAGCAAATGCTAAACAATGGATGTTTCAGTTCATTTCTGTAACTTGCCCCTGGCAGTTGTCATGGGGTAGATCGAGAGAGCGCTCAATTCATTTTGTTTGTACAGATCTATTCTACTTTATTTCTCTACTGCAATGTATCATTATAGACCTGTCAAAACTTCACAACAGCCCCATTAACCCTATATTTTGTGAATTATTTCCCTACTCCGGCAGTTCCCGCCTCTCACAACCCTGGGTGGAGAGGTGGACTTTAGAATCATAATTGTCTGTTTCCTATGCTTGTTGCCAACAAAGATTGGAGGAACCAGTCTACATTACTATATATCCGTAGCTATAAGGGTGAATGCATGTATTTCCCAAGAGCATTAGTGCGAAGCGAGCTCTGAATGTCTCAGTCTGAACTAGGCTACCGATCCCGTTTCTCGTGTCAGGTCACGTTTTAGCAAAGAATTGCCAAGTCTAAAAAAAGGGATTAAGAACTCGAGCACACGTACAATATAAAATATATCAGAATTTGAAAGCTGTTTAATTAGGGGAACGTTTGAAGGAAGAAGAAGAAAAAGCAACCTTTGAATTGACTGAATACGAGAGGAGAATAAGTAAACCTGTTTAATTGACGCATTTGAATAGAAATCACTTTTTTAGGGAAAAGAGGAGAATGAGTGAACACGTTTAAAAGACGCATTTGAAAAAGAAATTACAATTGGGGGCGGGGAAGAATAAGTAAACACGTTCAAATCACACATTTGAAAAGAAATTCACGTTTTTTGGAAAAGTAAACAATATGTAAACACGTTTAATTGAAGGATTTTCAAAGGAATTAACGTTTCTGGGAAAAGAGAAGAATGAGTAAACGCGTTCAAATTATGCGTTTGAAAAGAAATTGACATTTTTGTGGAAAGAGGAAAATTAGTAAACACGTTTAAATGACGCATTTGAAAAGAAACTGTCGTTTGTGGGAAAAGAGTAGAATAATTAAACACGTTTAAACGACGCATTCGAAAAGAAATTATCGTTTCTAAGAAAAGAAGGGAATAGTAAACATGTTCAAAAGACGCATTCGTACAGAAATTACCTTTAGAAAACTGGACAAGCCGAAACAAATTAATAAATTGTTGCTTGAAGGGATAGAGAAAATGAGACAAAGGAACTCGTAGAAGGAGAGGATGATTGAGAGAAAAATAGAAAGAAACAGGGAGAGAAAAAAATCTCTGGAATTTAAGAAAGAAGAAAGAGGAAGAGAAAAGGTAAACACGTTTAAATGACACATTCAAATAAAAATTACCTTTTCTGGGAAAGGAAGTTGGCCCTCGACTTCGCTGCGTGGAGACGTCCTTCCTCACGTTTTGATGGTGGTACAACGAACAGTCATAGATATTTGATGGGTAATCTTCCTCACTTGATCCAGTTCATTCAACTTTCGAGGTCTGGTCAGTGGTTGTTATAAATTCAAAGATAGTGGGGAGAGGAGAGATAGATTCATGTATTTCCCATGTGCATCAGTAAAAATTCAAAGCAAAATCCTCCCGCCAATGTTTGAACTCGAATCGTCGATTCCACTCTCCGTGCTGCTAACCGGTAGGCCACATGCAACCACTGTAAAATCGGATTACACCAGAATTAAACATCCCTGGTTTGATTGCTCGTTTAAATGGCGCATTCATCTGTAAAAAAAAAAAAAAAAAATTTCTTTCTTTATTCAGCATATGAAAAATCTTTGTAAGAAATCCTTAACAAAAGCTATACCTGTATTCATATCCATGTCAGATAACGCAAAATAACTTACAGGGTTTCATTCACAAATTTTATTCTCTGGCTGAAGACCGTGGAATTCCCAGCTCAGAAGATTTCTGATAAGAAGTTTTTTTTTTAAACATGACGCCAGCCATGGCTCTGAAGCTAAGGAGAAACTGAATATCAACCGCTTGTAAAATTACTCTGGAAACCATTTCACTATAATCAGTAGAATTAGTAATCTAAATGAGTTAGCGACTGAAGGTCTTTGGCTCAGCCGCTAGGCATATTCTTCTGTTTCTGGTAGCACATTTACCAACAGCTAGGTGATTAATAGAAGTTTTTTCTTCTGTAGATAAGCAGTTTTGAAAAAAAAATAAGCAGAATAACAGAAAGGGATGTCGGAAACCGAAAATGCAAAAAAGAGGATAAGAAAAGTGTTAAAATGAAAAATGAAACAGAAATAAGGAAAAAGGGTTGGAACGAATAACAACGGGGAGAAGAAAAGTTAGGAATGAAAAGAGTTGGGAAAGAAAGAGTGAAGAAAATGAAAGCAGAGAGTGAGATTCAAAAATGAAAACGATAGAGAAAAAGATAGATAGGAATACAGGTAATAAAGAGTGGAAGAAAAAAGAAAGAAAGAATTCGGAAATAAATTAGTAAAGAATTATGAAAGAAATAGGAAAATGAAAATGAAGCTGAGTAATAATCACAAATTTGAAAAAAAGGACCAAGAACGAAGACAACAGAGAGAGAGAGAGGGGGGAAAACAAAATGTGTTGAGGTCAGAAGAAGAAGAATGCTTCAAATGAATGAAAAAAGAAGAAAAATTTGAAATAAAAGGAGTAAACGAGCGATAAAGATGAAATGTTTGGATCAATGGCTGAAAAGGAAAGAATGATGAAGGAAGGACAGGAAGTAGGAAAGAAAGAATGTCGAGAACAAAGAGAAGAATGCTTTGAATTAATCGAAGAAAAAGAAAGAAAAAAATAAGATAAAAAACAAAACAAAGAAAGACCTAATTACTGGTTCGAAAGTTTTCATACACGAAGGAAGGAAGTAATCCACGAATGAAAGAAATAAAAAAAGGAAAAAGGAAGGAGATAAACGAAAAAAAGCCTGACGAATGAAATTGAGACACATGGAAAACAAAAATTATAAAAAAAAGGATTTAAGTAATGAAGAAGAAAATGGGAAAGAAAAAGAAAGAATACATATGAGAAAAAGGGATAGAAATAAATGGAGTGAAGAAGGATCGAATGATAGACAACAGATGATTACATTTGAAGGAAGGAAGGAAAAACTGGACAAGCCGAAACAAATTAATAAATTGTTGCTCGAAGGGATAGAGCAAATGAGTCACAGGAATACATAAAAAGATAAGATGATAGAGTGAAAAATAGAAAGAAACAAAGAGAGAAAGAATGTCTAGAATTTTTAAAAAAAGAAAGAAAGAATGTGTTGATGAAAAGAAAGAATCAATCAATCAACAAATAGAGGAATGAAAGAAAGAAACAAAGAAATTAGAATAAATGGAAAAATAAAATCTTGAATGAACCAAAGAGAACAGAAAAGATGCTATGAATTGAAATAAAGAAAAAAAAAGAAAGAAAGAACGCTTGAAAAAGAAGTAATAGAAAAGAAACGATGCTAAGATTGAAACAAAGAGACAAAGAGAAGAAAAAAGAAAGAAAGAATGAATGAATGATCAACTGACAATCGTAGGAAAAAAATTAACATAAATAAATCAATAAATTGACACTTGAAGGAAAAAAAGAAAAAGTTCAGTGGAATGAAAAATGAATGAAAACGTAACAGTTTTCCAAACAGAAAAAAAGGAAAAAAGAAATGTGCGATGTAAATAAAAGAAGAATAAAAGAAGCAAGATTCGTAGCTACGTATAAAAACACCAAATTTGTATATTAAAAAAAAGGATAAACATAAAAAACAAAAAGGAAAAAAATGAACGAAAAACAAGAGCAGAATTATAAAGATGATAAAAAATATATATAAATAAAAATACTGGGGCCCTAATAAAAGAAATCAAATAATTTCAAACCAGGAAAAAAGAGAAAAGACGATATAAGATATACGTGGAATGAAAATATGTAACTACACGAAAAAAGAAAAATGTCGGAATCTCTCCTGCATCACTGCTTAGGGCACCTTTGTTGGGGGAAATGGTTTGTTTAGTTCCATATTTGGATTAAAAATAAATAAGCAACTGTCCATCCTATATCAGAATCCCAGGGTTTTCAGAGGGACAGCACAGGGATGTGCAGTGGGCGGACATGTTTTACGGACCATGTAGAAAGCGCGCCAAAGATGACATGGCCGCGAGACAAGCGGGCTTAATTGATATTCGGAAGTAGAAAAACAAAATGGCGATAGTGGGAGAGAATGGACAGGCAAAATAGTTAGATAAGAGAGAGTAAGAGTAAAAGGTGGAAAGGATAACGGTGAACTTCGTGGTGAAGATCGCCAGAAGAATAGAATGAAATCAATGGGAAGTCAAGAACAAAGAGACAAAGACGAAGATGCCGAAATTAATGCAAACAATGAGTAGATATGTAGATAAATGATGAGCAAACATACATATATATATATATATATATATATATATATATATTGAGAGAGAGAGAGACGAAATTACTGAGATAGATATCAAGTGAGTGAGGTAGATTATTAAATTGATGTGAAGGGAATGTGATAGAAAGATGGATAGATAGATCTGATTCGTGATTGAGGTAGTTGTGATTCCACTCATTCTAATTTTTAGTGTTCCAGTCGAAGCAAATGTCGGGGTTTGAATATTAATTTCCATGATACGTAAGCTATCTCCACTAAAAAATCTAGCGTAATACAATCTTTTTCTCTCCATCTTCTGATGTTATGGTTCGAATAGTTTGCTAAATAGAGAGGCACGGGCAGACTGTGATCAAATGATATATATAAGGCTGCTAAACGTCTCATATATATATATATATATATATATATATATGCAATACGGAAAATAAACTTAAATAAACATTGCATTCTCTTCATCAGCAATAATAGTTCTTTAAAGCAATTGCAAGAAATGCAAAGTGAAATAGATAGATATGCA
>OY735234.1:5580992-5600992 GCA_963457665.1 Thysanoteuthis rhombus | reverse complement strand
AACCCCCTTCCTTTCCAATGCATTCAACCCGAAGCTTCTCCATTACACACTTAGATTGAACATAATCCAGGGAAAATGTCAGACCAAAATTCAGCTTATAACTATGTGCCAAACAGATATGCGTTTGTGCGTATGTGTGTATAATTTTATGCGTATATGTGTAGATGTATGTTTAATGAGTGTATGAATACTGCAATATATACCGTGTATTTCGAATATAAGTCGACCATGAGTATAAGACGGGTTCAAAATTGAGCACAGAACTCGATTATAAGCAGAGTCCATTATTTTGCCATACCGTTGTAACGAGAGTTACCCTTTTCTTATGGATTCCCCGTTTATGGGACATGGTCAGTTGTCACTATAACGTGAATCTTTTTCATCTTCAGCATATTGATCATCGTTCTCTGGTCGTAAAAGTAAATGTGATGTCTAATCTACCAGAAAAATTATGTAAAATCGATTCTACACATGTTCTTCTTACATAGCATTCCGTACAAAACCATGGTAATGAATTTAATTGGAACGACCGACATTTTCACTCGCTAATATGCATTGTGAGTTCACGAAGGTAAAAGTATGGGCCATTTTTTGACTGACCCTAACATAAGCCGAACTGCTGATTTGAGACCATTTTTTGTAAAAATGATATTATATCAAAAGACATACAGTATTTTTATACCTCAAACTATCTATGAATCTGTGGAAGGTCAAAAAAGAGGTTTGAAGATTAGCTGAAAACCGATGCTAAACTGTCATGTGCCAAACCTCCTCGAAGGTCTGAAAGCTGACTGAACAACCTGGTGTTCTTTGATCTAAATGCATCACAACTAGTGACCAAAGCCGTGCACCCAGGAATAAGAGGATGGCAAGAGGCACCACCGTTCCAGGGGATGGTACCGTTCACCTGATGCGGAAAGCTTTGTGTATCAAACTTTGGTCAGAGAAATCACCAACGAAGGCATAAAGAGCAAAGACAAATCCCTAAATATCTGTTACTAAGGAAAGGAAAATAGGACGTCCTCGTCGATATCGGTAGACTGCCTCGGGCAAATTTATCTATCAGAAATGGTGATGTCGCCTGATGTCGCCAACTGTTAATTGAAATTATCGATGGCGAAGAACGGTTGCTATTTGCAGTATACGACATTTAATTAGTAAACGAAGGAGTTTGTTATTTACACACACACACACACACACACACACACACACACATATATATATATATATATATATATATATATATATATATATATATATATATATATATATATATATATATATATATATATATATATATATATATATATATATATATATATATATATAGGCACGTTTTTGTGTGTTTGTATCATTGCAAAAATATAAGTAAAGAGAGAGTACAGAACCTGAAAGATTGTCCTTTTTTTCATCACGGGAAATGTCTGCCCCAGGAACCACCATGTCTCAACCAGCACTAATCAGTGCCAAGACAAAGCAACGAAAGCCTGTCCCGACCAACAAAACCAACATACACATATGCACACGTTCCCAAACACGCACACACACGCACACATTTCAATTTCTCTCGTTTTAATAATTGCATGTTTTTTTATTCTTTTTTTTCTTTTAATATCACCAACAACGAAAATGTGATCTCGTCGCAACTAACCAAGACAACATGGAGACTACATGGCCAGAGTCTACTATAAACGGACATTCTGATTAAGCAGTTTACTTGCCTGAATGCGCACTTGTGCGTAGGAGTGCATGTGTGTATTCAGTGGTGTTTAAACTTGTCTGGCGTAGTGTGGTGTCTCTTTTCTTGTGTTACAGTGCCGACAAACGACACAGACCAGTCTGTTGCAAAGCGCTGAGCTTGTGTACAAATTTAAACCTCTCTTGATTGGAAACTGTTGCCTGTTTGTTAGAACGTAATTCTGTTCGCTGAAACGCCACTCTGATTATTTTCACTAGTTTTGACTTCTCAGCATGTTATGATTTGTTGTAATGTCTTGGTGACCAGGTTTGATTTTGGATCTGCAGATAATTAGAGTGAAAATCATCCTGAGAAAAAATGAGATAGTACTCTATTCGGTTTCAAAATACCTTCAGGAATGTCAAAGATCCAATTAATATGCAACGGTCATTCATTTGGTATTTCTTTCATACCCTCATTCTTTATTTCTCTCTCTCTCTCTCTCTCTCTCTCTCTCTCTATATATATATATATATATATATATATATATATATATATATATATATATATATATATATATATTATTTAGAAATGGATACATAATTTGTCATATATATGGGTGAACATTTAATAGAAATGACACGAAGAGCAAGTCATGTCTGTCATTATATTTACCGATTCCTCATCGTTGTAAACGTTTTGGGGGTAACCTACGTAAGTAAGCCCTATTCCATACGATAAATGATATGCAGTTTAAAATAAGATCAATAACTAATACACAAAAAATCTTATATAAAATGACAAACTAAGTGTATGATATAAACAATATAAAAAGAAAGGAAGGTGCTGTTCGATCAACACTGCCGGGGTACCATATTAATATAACAGTTTTGTTTTTAAATGGTTACATGATAAACAACTGATGGCCGCAACAAGAGTCAATTTATACATTGTAACAGAATAAAGAAGTATTTGTGAAACACAGAAAAAACACCAGAGAAATTTAGATAAATTGCATCGATAGATATTCGGAAATAGGTGAATGAAGTGACACATTTTGGGGGGTAGGGAAGTTTTTTTTTAGTGCTTAAAGCTGTAAAGCTTTCTAGACTCTCTCTCTCTCTCTCTCTCTCTCTATATATATATATATATATATATATATATATATATATATATATATATATATATATTTCTATATATATATAGCTGCCTGGATCATCAGCTAGACAGAATGTCTACGCATCTATAGACTTTTTATTCCTCTCCTCTTCTCCCGACCCTCTTTGAAAAAACACTTCAATTTTCAGTCCCCTTCTTTCTTCAGTACCTCTCATGACTGATTCAGCTAAAATTTGGTCGACAAAGGCGATTGGATTAGAAAAATACAAAGGCACTTATTTCCCAGTTTCTATTAATGTACTCTATGTAATTTTCTTCTGTGTTTTTTGTTGTTTTGCTTTTTGTTGGGTTGGTTAAGGTTTATACACTCTTTGATATCAATGTACTATACGCAGATTTTCTCTTTTTGGGATCATCAGTTGTTTACCATGTAACCATTTCGGGGATCTAGAAACAAAACAGTTATCAACATGGCACCCAACAATATTAATCAAACGCCACATCCCTTAAGACTATGACATTATCGTATAGCTTATCTCATATACATACATGTATGTATGTGTGTACATGTGTGTTATCAATGATATATAAAGAGCTATATTTACATGTACTCTTATACAGAGGTAATAAAAATAAATTTTATTTTATATCATAAATAAATTATATTATATATATTATATTATGAATAAATTATATTTCATTTTAGAATAAAAATAATCTCTTGATTAAATCTAGATGCGTATGGCAGATAGAGGAAAACCGTTGGAAAATATGAGAAAAAGACTTTTTATCTCCAGTGTTCGAGCTAGCTTTATGTATGTAGCACATGAAGCCTCAAACCTAGCAATCTGTTGCTTTCCGCTTGAGCCGAACCAGCAACTGCCCACGTAACGCTTTGTAATTGTTTAATCAGTAAAATGAATAAATAGGCACAATAATTAAAGTTGTAACCGGCTCTGATGATTATGAAGAAAGCACAATGAAAAAATAAATAAATAAATAAATGAATAAATAAGCAAGTCTGGTTAGTGGCTCAATAGAAACTGTCACGTGACCAAAGTACTTTTTGCAACATGCCGTATTTAGGGGAAATTACTGAAAACTTTGGAAAAGAGGTGAATAATGAACAAAGTACTGTTCTTGCCTTATGTTGGTGGTCACCAAGAAAGGAACACGAAAACCAAGTGAGAACCGAACTAAAGTGACATTTCAGCACAAACTGCATCATGCCCTCTCCCTAATAACCTATTTGAGCGGGGGGGGATTTTTTTTAATTCCAGAAATAATAATGAGTACATTTTGAGATTTTCACCCGTCAAGCTCCATTGGTGTGACCTGTATGAGTGATATATACATAGGCAGCCAGATCAGCCGACAGCCAGGCAGCCAGATCGGCCGACAGCCAGGCAGCCAGCTGAACCATCCTAAGAGCTGAAGAAACCTATGTTGACAGTGTGGTGACAGTTTCGGTTGACGGTTTCTAATAGATAGGTTGGTAATTGTTATTACCGCGACTAATTACTAGCGGATGTTATTAATATGTGTGAGGAAAAATAGTCGTGATTTGAACCCCGGTAGACAAGGTCAATGACTCCAATGTCCCATAGCGACAACAAATCATCTGAATTACACAGGACTTAGTTAATAATAAATGGGAGAGCGCTAATAAAGAACAGAGCCCAACAATCAGAAGAGAAATGGCGTGAATGGGAGAGAGGGAGAGGGGGGAAACGTGTTGGTAGGTGATGGGTGAGACTGGGATACAAAAAAAACGGATAAAGGGCGAAAATGTTAGTTAGAGAAAGAGAAGGGATGCAGCTTGATGGAATGAGGAAGGGACAAAATGATAGAGGGATAAAGAGATGATAATGTAATTGATAAGTTGAAGAAGAAGGAAACGGGGAATGAAATAAAAAGGGAAGATAGGAAGGAGGGGAGAGAGAAAGAAAGATTTTATGATATTGTCATAATTATGATAAAATACGAAAAAAAATGGAATGATTGAACGGTAACAACGATAAACAGAATAGGCGTGAATGAGGGAAAGAGAGGAGAGAGGAGAGAGGGGGGAGGAATGAAAGACAGAAAGGAATAAGGAAAGAGGAAGTGAAAAATGGAAAACAAGAGAAGAAAGAAAGGAAGAAAAGAAGATTTCAGGATTTTGCTATAATTACGATAAAGTATGAAAAAAAAGAAGAAAGAAATGAATGGTTGCGAATATAGAGGGAAAGAGCGGGTAGAAAAATAAAGAAAGGAGAGGGGTAAAGAAAGAGAGGAAGAAAGAAATCCAGAAAGAGATGGAAAATGAAAACGGAAAAATTACGAAAGAAAGAAAGAAGGAAGGAAAGAAAGAAAGAAAGAAAGAAAGAAAGAAAGAAAGAAAGAAAGAAAGAAAGAAAGAAAGAATGAAGGGGTGGGGTGAAAAGAGTTGAAATGAAGAAAAAAAAACACAAATAGATAGAAATGATCTAAAAAAGATGTAAAAAGACGGATTGAACCGAAGAAGAAAAGCCGCAAGGTGAGGCAGGGGATGGAAATTGATATAAATAGGGAAAGTAAATCACGTAAAAGAAAACTGTACCAAGCAATCAACAATCTAGAAAGAAACAAAGAAACAAAGAAAGACAGGTATGGTTAATCACACAATAGGGACGAAAGGTGACCAACGTCTTTTGGCAACATGATATGCTGGAGGTGATCAATTAAAAATCTGGATTAAAGGGTGATCAATTACTGCTCTCACTTCTTCTTGGGCAACGATCACTAAAAGTGTGGATTTACAGAAAAAAAGCCTGAGTTCTGCCTGGCACCAACTATGGGATCATTTTAGCTTAAACTTACATTGTGGATTTAACTCCTAACTAAAAATCTATTCGGGGAGGGGGGGATTTTGAAAAAAACATTAAATCCGTTTTGTTTTTTTTTTCCTAAATATATTAAGAAAATAAAAGGTGAATGTTTGAACTTCCAACCCTCTTGCTCCGTTGATGTGGCCTGTATGCGTGATACGGTCAGACATACATAGCCAGTCAGACAACCTTGAATACCAAAGAAACCTCCGTTGATAGTTTTGGTGACGGTTTTTGGTGTACGGTTTCTGAAAAAAAAGGGTAATAAATTGTAGAGCCAAGAGAGGACATCAAAAAACAAATAAGATAAAAAAAACGAATAGTTCCAACTAAGAGAATAAAGAGCACAATAATCGAAAAAGAACAACAGAAATGGGAGTGATAGGAAGGAAAGAGAAAATGTGATATAAAAAACAAGACGGTGAGATGATAAAAAACAAGACAAATCGAGAATAAATAAATAAGTTGAACTAAGTAGATTGTAAATCACCCAGGCGCCAAGTATTTAAAAATACATTCGGCAAAATATGGTTGAAAAATGAACTCTCGCCACTTTCCCCTTTAGTATTTTTTTTTATTCTCTTGTTGCCCCTAAAATTTTCACCCGCAGTCTACCAAGCAATGAATAACAATAAATAAATAAATGATGAGGAAAAAAATAGAAATAAGAAATAGGGAAAGAAGAAGCTTAAGGATGAAAAATATATATGTTGAAGGCACAGCACTAAACCAAAAAGACTATTGATTTTTCGGCCAAAACCATGAAAATGATAGTCAACGAATAAAAGCGGAAAAAAAGATTGGAAAAGATATTGAGAAAGATAAATACGATATTGCATAAAATAATAATTAGAAGTTTTTTTGTAGGTCCCCACTAATACAGATATATGATATCCAAACGTAGACAATGACAACCTAAGAAATGTTTGTTGAGCACAAAAGTTATGAGGATATTATTTGATTTCCGTCTGAATGTTTGAACGTTAGATGTGAATAGAAACAGAATCCAACGAAGTCAAGACAATTCTTTCTATCAGGAATTTAATTACACGCCAAATTGAGCATGACAGTTTACTTGGTGGTCGTGAGTTCAATCCTGTGGTTAGGCAGTGGAATCAAGTCGAACGAGCGAAAGTGACATCGCAAGGTCGAAATAAGAAAGAAAGTCAGTTTGGTGAACCGAATCTCGACTTGGACTCTTTAATTCCGTAACGTAACACAGGAACAAATAGATTCTGTTTCACGAAACGTTTTGAATTTCCACGTTCCCAAACTCTCTCTGGTGATCGCTCAATTTTTTACCAATCAATTAATGAGAGGGTCATGGTTATAAACATGTCAAGTGCATTATTATTATTATTATTATTATTATTATTATTATTATTATTATTATTATTATTGTTGTTGTTGTTGTTGTTATTTGCAATCTCACACCAGTTGCCTGGTGGTAACCGCTGGAAAATGTCAAGTAACTTGCCAAGTGCATTATTATTATTATTATTATTATTATTATTATTATTATTATTATTATTATTATATCTCACACCAGTTGCCTGGTGGTAACCGCTGGAGTTTGAGTGACAGCAAGTCTCCTCAAGTCTCCAGCCCTCCTCTCCTCGTACTCATAGATCGCAGTAATTCTGCGATTTACAGTTTCACACCGGTTGCCCAGTGGTTATCGCTGAAGGCTGAGTGACAATAAGTCTCCCCAGGTCTTCAGCTAACGTCTCCTCTCTCTTTCGCATATCATGACAGAGCTACGCCTCGTTGCAGTCCTTATATCTCTAGCACCTTCCTCAGTATCCGTCCAGTGCCCAGCAGTGCTGTGGTCTGTACGGTCTCTATCCTCCCCCTAATCCCAATCTCCTCCAGTCTCTCCCTCAGCGTTTTGGGGACAGTTCCTAGTGCGCCCACTATGACCGGTACTACCCTGGTTTTCATGTTCCACATTTTCTTTAACTCCCTTGCTAGGTCCTGGTATTTTTCCCTTTTCTCACCCTCCTTCTTTTTTACTCTATGGTCTGCAGGTACAGCAACGTCTACTATTTGGCAGGCCCTCCTTTTTTTGTCTACTATTACTAAGTCCGGCCTTCTTGCCTGGATGAGGTGGTCAGTTTGGATGTCAAAGTCCCACAGTAGTTTGTGGTTGTCATTCTCCAAAACTGCCTCTGGCTTGTGCTGATACCACTTTTCCCCATGGTCGAATCCCATTTGTTTACTTAGTTCCCAGTGTATCATCGTTGCTACTCTATCGTGTCTATGCTTATACTCCTTCTGGGCGAGTTGGCTACATTCACTAGTTATGTGGTTTACTGTCTCATCTCTCTCACCGCACATGCGGCATTTGCTGTTTGTCTGTGTTCTGTCGATTTTTGCTTTTATGTAGTTTGTCCTTATGCTTTTGTTTTGGGCTGCCATGATGAGCGATTCTGTTTCTCTCTTAAGGTTTCCCTTTCGTAACCACGTCCATGATTTCTCGTCTGCTATTTCTTTTATCTGTCTTTTAAATTCGCCGTACAATTTTTTCCCTTCCCACTTTTCTTTTCTAGTTTGCTGTACTGTTCCATTGTTTTCTACTTTATTGTTTGTCGCACTATCCCTCGCGCTCTTTATGATTTCTTCACTATTTGTTTGCACATATCTATCTAGGACTACTTTAGCTCTCTGGACACAATCTTCTATGCTGATGAGCCCCCTACCACTATCTTTTCTCTTAACGTATAGCCTATCTGTATCATCCCTAGGATGTAATGCTTTATGCATCGTCATAAGTTTCCTTGTTCGCCTATCCATTGATTGGAGCTCTTCCTTTGTCCATCCTAGGAATGGTCCTGTATACCTAATTACTGACACAGCCCAGGTGTTCATTCCTTTTATTAGATTTCTGCTATTTAATTTGGTTTCTAATATTTTCCTTATCCTTCTGAGGTATTCTCTCTTAATTTTCTCCTTCATCTCTTCCCGTTTTATCGTGTCACATTCAAGGACACCTAGGTACTTGTATCGGTCTTGTGCAGTCAATGCCCTAATCTTGTTGTTGTCCGGAAGTTCAATTCCCTCAGTCATTGAAAGCCTTCCTTTATGCATCACCATGATTGCGCATTTTTCTATCCCAAACTCCATTCCTATGTCCTCACTATATTCCCTTACTTCGTTGAACAGAGTCTCAAGCTCTCCCCTGTTTTTTGCAAACAATTTAATATCGTCCATGTACATTAAGTGGTTGACCTTACCTTTTGTTTTAGAGAAGTGGTATCCTTTGCTGTTTCTCAGGATTCTGTTAAGCGGTATCATTGTTAGAACAAATAATAGTGGGGACAACGAGTCTCCTTGGAAGATTCCCCTTTTTATCCCTACCTCGGCTAGTTTGTCCCCTGCGGCTGTCAAATCTACTTTCCAGTTTTTTATTGAATTACCAATGAATTTAACCACCGGTTCGCTAATTTTGAACATTCTAAGGCATTCGAGTATCCAGCTATGTGGAATCATATCGTATGCCTTTTTGTAATCTATCCATCCCATTGCGATATTCTTTCTCCTTTTCCTTACTTCTTTTAAGATCATCTGGTCTATGTAGAGTAAATCGTTTGCCCCTTTGGTTCCTATCCTACACCCTTTCTGTTCTTCTGGTAGTAGCCCCCTTCTATCCATTGACATGTATATTCTCTCTGCTATTTGCCCGGTCAGGATTTTCCACATAAGTGGTAGGCAAGTGATTGGTCTATAGTTGCTTGCTATGTTCCCCTTCCCCAGGTCTTTTTGGATGAGGGTGGTTCTGCCTTTAGTCATCCATTCTGGTGCTTTGCCTTCATTTAGACAATTTTGGAGTAGGTGGGTGAGTCTACCGTGTAACGTGGTGAACTTTTTGAACCAATACCCATGGATCCCGTCGGGCCCCGGTGCTTTCCAGTTGGCTACTTTCCTAAGAGTATGTTTCAATGTGGTCTCATTCAGTACTATTGGTTCTCCCTTGTCTATATCTTCTAGTTCTTTTCTCATGTTTCCTAGCCATTGCGGTGTTACATTGTGTCTTTTTGGGTGCCCCCATATGCTATTCCAATAGTTCTTGGCCTCTGTGGCATCTGGTTTTATGTCCTGCCTTCTTTCCCCGTTTAAATCTTGGTAAAACTTTTTCTCATTGTTTTGGAATGTGCGGTTTTGTGTGTATTGGGCCGATCTTAATCTGTATCTTTTTAGTCTTGCCTCTTTAGCTAGTCTTTTCTGGTGTAACTCTTCGACTACAGTTGCGATGCCTTTTTGCGCTACCTTATATTTGTTATAAAGTCTTACTCGTGGTCTAACTGTGTGTGGTGTATTTCTAAGCAGTACTTCGTCTCTCTGTAGTTGGGAGATCTGCCTTTGTAACCTTCTCTCCCAGTTGGGTTTCCCTTCCCTATTATTGCCCAGGTTCCTATTATTATTATTATTATTATTATTATTATTATTATTATTATTATTATTATTATTATTATTATTATCTGCATTTTCACACTAGTTGCCTGGTAGTAATCGCTGAAGACCTAGTGACAGCAAGTCTCTTCAGGTTCCCAACCCTCCTATCAGCCTTCTCATAGT
Source organism: Thysanoteuthis rhombus (assembly GCA_963457665.1). Lineage (NCBI taxonomy): Eukaryota > Metazoa > Mollusca > Cephalopoda > Oegopsida > Thysanoteuthidae > Thysanoteuthis > Thysanoteuthis major. The sequence continues at coordinate 5,590,771 of OY735234.1, read as the reverse complement.
TCGGAGCAATGTTTCGGTTTGCAGTTTTCATCTTAGCTGTTCGGCCATTGCTGATGACTGGACGTCGTAGGACTCCAATTTCCAGCAATCTCCTCAGTATTCGTGCAGATCTCCAACAACTCATTGTCTCGACCCTTCCTCAGATCTCTAGCTCCTCCAATCTCGTTTTCGGTGTCTTTGATACGGCCCCTGAGTGCACCTACTTCTCCATTTTCTCCAGCCCCTATGCCAAGTCTTAGTATTTTCCTAGCTTTTCTCTCTCTTTCGCTGGCACAGCTACGTTTATTATTTGGCAGATTCTTCGTCTTTTTTCCACGACTACCAGGCCCGGTTTTCTCGTTTGGATGGGATGGTCGGTTTGGATATCAAAGGCTCGGAGTGATTTGTGGCTTGTTTTCTGGGAGTGTCTCCGGTTTGTGCTTATAACATTTGTCTCCATGGTCGAATTTCAGCCGTTCACGTAACCCCAGTGTATAGCCCTGTCGTGTATTTCATTGTACTCCTTCGGGACTTGTTCACCACATTAATTGTTATGTGGTTTTCATCCCTTTCTCCACGTAAGCAGCTGGTCGTTTGGGTTTTGTTGACCTTTGCTTTAACATAGTTTGTTCTGATGCATTTGTTTTGGGCTGTCATGATGATCAATTCCGTTTCTTTCTTCAGGTGTTCTTTGCGTACCCATGTCCATGAATTTTGGAATCACCGTGTAGTTTTTTCAGTTCTCATTTTTCTTTCCTTGTTATCTGCTTTGCCACTCATTCGTTTGCTACTTTCTTGTTGTTTACTGCACTACTTCAGGCGTTTTGTATAATATCTGCTTGCTTACACATATTCTGCTTATCTAATTTTAGTCTTTTGGATGCAGTCTCCAACACTGATGAGCCTTCTATCGCATTCTTCCTCTTCACATACAGTTATCTCTGGGGTGTAGAGCCTTGTGCATTGTCATAAGCTTCCTTGTTCGCCGAACCGTTGCCTCGAGTTTTTCGTATGTCAATCCAAGAAATCATCCAGTGTAACATCCTACTGATACGGCCTATACGTTCATTCCTTTAATCAACTTTTTTTTTAACTTGATCTCTGATATTGTTCTTATACTCCCGAATTATTCTTTTTTATTTTCTTTTTCATTATTTCCTGTTTTATCAAGTAAAACCCGAGAATTCCTCGATTTCTATACCGGTACTCTGCGGTTAATGCTCTGATTCTTCTACTATCATGTAATTTGATTCTTTCTGTCGCTATAAGCTTCCCCCTGTGCATTAACATTAGCACGCATTATCATTTCTAATGTCATCACTGTTTCCTTCCACATTGTACAACAGCATTTAGAGTTCTCTGTTTTTTACGAGTAATTTTATGTCATCCATGTATTATTATTATTATTATTATTATTATTAGTAGTAGTAGTAGTAGTAGTAGTAGTAGTAGTAGTAGTATCGTCATCATCTGTACATGCTGTAATCAGAGTCTTCAAATGGATATCAAGTGACTGCAAGTTCCTTCAATCCTCAGAATTTTTGGTAACAGAAACTTATTAGTAATAAACTAAGCTTTATAATAAAAAGAACTGTTTGGATCATCTCCATAAAGAAAGTAACAGAGAACTATCAAAGCCCCACCCCCAAAGGCATTGGGTGTTTTTATGGATGTATGCTATAATATACCAAAAGATTACACAAAAAAATCTCAAAGTGTAATAGAAGGAGTTATAGCTGTTCTCTGTGCCAAAGGGACTGAATGAAAAGACTGCAAAATTCTATTATTCCTTCTAGTGATTAAGTGCGTAAACTTGAAAATAAATATCCATTGTCTTTTCTAGCCACTTTGAAATAAAAGGAAATGAGGATTTATTCAGTACTGTGTAAATACATATACTTTTCTGTTTTCTCAGTTATCTTTCTGACTTGCTTTCAATCCAGTTTTTTTCTGATATTTTGCTGTGTGATCTTTTTGTCCATCAGTCTATACCCTTCGTGTTTGATACTAAGCAACACTCTACATGAGGTGCCCAAGATATTAGCTAAAGTTAACATACACACACACACACATGGAGAGAAATAAATTGTACTCAGCAATAATGGACTGCAATATTCTGTTAAGCTAAAATTGACTGATAAGTTGATACGTCTCGTATACAATTGCTGTTCTATTGATTCACATTCTCAATAATGGTTTGTGACGGATTAGGCAAGCCTTAATGACTATCTGTATTGCTAAAACTTTGATTAATTCCCATATTCCCATGTGTGTACTCGCATGTTTATAGCTGTACGTTCTGAAGAATGCGTTTTAATCTATCCGGTGTTGGCAGAACGTCATTTCTTCTATCATGACCTCTTTGGTACGATGCCTTGTCTCTTTGCACCAATGAACCCATCAAAAACCAGTCATCAAAACATATCAAAATCCGATTCATGAACATTATAATGTACAAACTTGCATTCATTGTATTCAGTCTGTGTAGTGCATCCGAATCTCTCCTTTTTTCCTGATCTTGTTCCCTTCGAATTTCTGTCTCTCCTCCTCTTTTTTTTAATCTAAGAAACTGTCAATCAAAACTGTCACCACATTGCCTACATAGGTTTATTTCAGTTTTCTAGTTTGTCTGACTGGTAGTGAATGTAGTTAGAGGGCTGGAAATCTTGACCATATATACCTTATTATGTGAAGAAATTTACTTATTCATTTATCTTCCCCTTCACTAATTTTTTAATTGATTACCCCCAACACGACATGCTGCCAAAATACTAACCAAACCTGTTTATATATTTATTTCAGTCTACTTCTATCCATCTATAAATCTTGAATCACTCACGCATATTCAAATCTTCCTAAAGAAATGCGTAATATCCTTTACAAGCTCATCCAAGACAAATCAAAATTTTCACTTTTCATAATGTTTTTCAATGACAAAATCTGTGATGTAATAAAAACTCCTCTACATTGGCGCCATTCTATTGACCTCTGTCAAAGTTAACCTTGGACTCGACAGCTTTTTCGATTACTGCCTGAGCAAGTAAGTCTGTGGCTTTTAGACCATATAAATATCTAACAAATACATTTACTTGAAAAGCTCATCGATACTCTGGTCTGCTATCACAAGCACAGACTCACACCATACACATGTATATATTGCTTGATCAAAGTTCGGGGAACTTATCTCTGAAGGTATATATTCGTCTCAGTCTATTTTTATTTCTCTCCCTATATTTCCAAAGCCAAATCTCTTCAGTGGATATTTGTGGAGACCAAACTATCTAGTCATATATTGCGCCATCATTTTCATCTTTTTATCTATCCATTTATCGATTAATCTGGAGAGGAGTGAATGCAAAGAAATAAAAAAGACAAGTAATAAGTAATATCATCGGGAAAAGATGAAGACAAAAAAGTATGTGAAAATGAAGAGAAGGGAAAGGAAGATGAAAATACTGATACAAAGAAGAGGAGGGGTAGAATAGGAGGATGAAGAAAGGGCATGTAGAGAGCAAAGGAGAGAAATATCGAGAGAGATACGTCAGCGTTCGGATGCTGAACGCGATACGAAGAGCAATGAACGAACAAGAAATAACAACATAAAGATTTTAAAGGACGTAGAAAAGGACAAAACGAGACGACGTCAGAAAGATAAAAGCGAGGAATAGACTTTTTTTCAATAGAAGCTGAGACATAGCCAGTGAGAGATGGGGGCGAAAAGCCTAAGAATCTGTGCCCAATGGTTGTACAAAATGGCGTCGTCAGGAGTCATTTCAAAGCGAATTTGCGTTTTAATCAAATCGCTGCCTGCCTTCCATAGAATTCAGTGTATGACGCCTTTCGCGTGTACTTTCGTCTTGAGTAACGATCACTCTAATTACTCCATCGCCTATTAAAAACATTTTATCCGTCACTTAAAATGAATGCTATAGCGTCTTTTTTTTATTGAATTATTTGTTATTTCATCGCCCTCCCTCCAATTCATTTAATGCGCAGTCCCGTTTCTTGCGTCTGTTTGGAGACGAATTGATTGATAAGGTCAGGTATGAGCTGGAGGGGTAGTTGGGTTACTTGTGTTTGTATTTCTGCGTGTGTTTGTGTGTGTCGATAGGTGTGCATGTGCCTGTGTATATATGTGCTTATGTGTTGTTGTTCACACAAATGTTTATGTGCAGTAGTTCCGTTCAAGCTAATCTTATACATACATGTATTGAAAAATGGATATACATAATCCAACAGAATGATTATAAATTGTGCTACATTACATAGAAACACTTATTTGAAATGTTATCACCTGGCCTAGGCAACGTGAATACAGTAAACGATTAAAAAAATGGGGCTGCTGCAAAAATCGGAAGGATAAAAATGAGTCGACGTCAGAAAGATAAAAGCAAGAAATAGACTTCTTTAAAAGGGAGCTGAGACATAGCCAGAGAGGGATGGGGTGGGAAGCTAAAGAATCTGCGCCAAATTGGTGATTCCTGCAGCAGCCCCATTTTCTTTGATTGTTTATTCTATTTATGTTATCTAGGTCCAATGATACATTAACCGTCTAATGACGGGAGATCATTTCAAATAAGACTTTCCATATAATATAATGCAATTCAAAATTATACATATATATATATATATATATATATATATATATATATATATATATATGTATATATATATATATATGTATATATATATATATATATATATATATATATGTATATATATATATATATATGTATATATATATATATATATATATATATATATATATATATATGGTACCTGGCGTCACTCGGGGGAAAAAACTGCAAATATGACAACACAAGAAAGTGAATAATGTATCACAGTAATTCATACAATTTTATAAAAGTTGCATCTGTTTGGAAACAAACTGATTGATGAAGTCAGGTATTAGCAGGAATTATGCTGTTTGTGTTACTATTTATGCGTGTGTGTATGTGTTTGCATACGTCTATGTGTGTACATGTACTTGTGTACCTATATATATATATATATATATATATATATATATATATATATATATATATATATATATATATTTGTTCATGTGTTCAGGCGAGCATGTAGTACAGTAGTTTCGTGTGTGTGTATATCTTGATTTTTTTTATGAGCGTTGCCTAGCTGGGCACACGACCAAATAAAGGATATTGGTGAAGGAAGATTGTGTTACGCCATTTTTTCAGTGATGGTGGTTCTGCCTGCCTGGCTCGAAAGATGAACACACATTTTGACATGGGATTAAACATCAACTCTGGCACCTGTGGTAGAACATATCCAGATTAGTCACTTGGGAGCATTCCAATATTTACTTAGCTTAGCGCAGCATAAAGCCGAACAGTGGGGAAAATGAGGGAGGAAGACTGTGTTACGCCGATTTTCCATGTGGTGAACACATTCATGAGAGGAAAATCAACATTCGGAATCATAAGACCGGTTGGAAACGTTACAATTTTTGACAAGAGGCAGGCCTCACTTATGTGCGAATCTCTTTGACTGTTTCATTATTATGAGATGCAGATTCAAGTTCGTCCTGTAACAGCTCCTAAATTTCCAATTTTCGTACCGTTCGTTCTAACATTTGACGATTGTATCGGCCAGGAGCGCCGTGGTCAAATGCAATAGTAGGAAAGTAGAGTAAAAGGCATTGATATAATGACAGAACAAATGACTCTTCTTAAATCATCTAAATTAGTACGTGTATATGAGCTAATTATGTACATTTTCTTGTCATTTTTACTTTACTTGGGTGTGTGAGTATGTGCTATTTGCAAAACCTCTTACCCCTTTTCACACCCACGGTCGGGCCTGCATACTCTTCTGGGCATACCAACGCGCATCTTTGGGCAGAACCACGTAGCCACTCTCCTAAAAACCTTTAAAAATCGTTTTTTCTAAAACTTGGGATTCCTGTGTTCAAATTTTGCATTATTAGTTCACAGGTGAAAGTTGGCCCTTAGATTTGGATAGTCCCCATTTTTTATTGTCGTGTTTGGTCAGAGTTAGGGTAATGTTCTATTGTCGGGTAAGGAACAGATTCCCTAAAAAAGAATACTGCCAAACCGTAATAACCACTGAGAAAAAGAGTAATTCATAATCTCGGATTTTTTATAACGAATGGAGAGCAAGGGTCCAGTTCAGCATTATAGTTACATTTGTATTATATTTTCTCACAACTGGCTAATATCTGGAAGGTTCCAAAATCTAATAAAGCACATGAGATAAATTGGAAAAATGAATTAAATTTCCTCTGTTGATTTTCAGGACTTCTAACCACTGAGCCCTTCATGCTTCCAAAGCATTTCATAGAAAGAAAGAAATTCTAAGATAAAACCTTACAAATTATGGCGATAACCGGTTAAGCTTCTTTCAACCTGGATTCTTATTTATTCAATAATCTTCTTCTTCTTCTCCTTTTGCTCACTTCATTCTTCCCCACCTTCTTTCCCCTTACCTACTTCTTTTTCCTCTTTTATATTCTTCTTTTTCTTCCCATTCCATAATTCTTCTTTCTCTTTCGTTTTTTTTTCTTTTATAATTAGTCAGTAATGGATAATTACATAGAACAATATATTATTAAGAAATTAATATATAATCCGACAGAAATAATTACAAATGCGTTGCATTACTCCATTTGAAATGATATACCCCATATATATATATGTGTGTGTGTGTGTGTATGTGTGTGTAATTTTAGCTAAGTATCAATAGAGGGAGCGAGTATGTATCCATTTATCTATCAATTTCAAGTCGATTCTTGTTGGTTGAGATGTTTTCTCTTTATCCGCGGACTCTTCAATTTCCCTCTCTCTTCTCATATACATCAATAAATCTCTCTCTCTTATGTGTGTGTGTGTGTGAATGTGTGTCTGTGTTATGCAGTTATTGACTGATTTTCTTTCTGAAATGATCATAGTAAAAAGTTTGATCCATGAGAATAATGTTCATCATTGGAGTACGTGCATTGATTTGGGAGGAGATTATGTTTGAAATAAATGTCAGTCGTGTAAAAGAATTCTTTTTTCAACATAAAACTTTCGACTGTCTGATGTACCTTCGTATACACACACATGCACACACATATATGTATATATATTGTAGAAATTGTATTATTGTATATTGTAGAAAGCTTTTCAGCTTTAAACATTAAACGCAGATTTTTTTCAAGAAGATTTTTTGTTTTACTTCAATCACTAATATCCCAACATCTGTAATGTAATTTTTGTAATAATTTTAATGTCTCTTTCTGTTTATTAAATACACACACACACACACACACACACACACACACATATATATATATATATATATATATATATATATATATAAACTTATGCAATGCTCTTCTTCGGAATATATCATTCTGGTGGATGGGGAATCATGTGTAAATAAATCTATCGCTTAAATTCAACGTTACTGACCGTCCAGTTCCGCGTAGGGCAGAGGTAATATATATATATATATATATATATATATATATATATATATATATATATCATAGTCAGCTGTTATGAGTCCACTGCTTGTCGAAGACTTTTCCCGTCTCCACGATTGTGCTAACCACTGCCATGCCTTACCGACAAACCTTTCTATCCTATCTCTCCATCTTGAGAGTGTTTTTTTTCCTTACTGGATCGATTGCGCCATGAGCAGTAATCGGTTATTTTTTTGCTCCATTTGTTTGCACTTTTTTTTTTTTTGCCAATCGTCCAGCCCATTATTATTTTTATTAATTAATAATATGTACAATATCCTTCACTGTATTCCACCCTTTGATCCATGTTAATCTTCTTTTTTTTATCATCTCATGAAAATATCACTAGTATTGTTCTCTCCATGACTCGCAGTTTGTTCTTGGTTTGTTTGTTGATTCCCATGTTTCGCATCAGTAAGTCATAGCTGGTATCATACATTCATTATATAGTACACTCTTCAACCATGTTAACAAGGTATTCTTCAATTTGTCTTTTTTTTCTCCTATACAAAATGATTTCAAGCCGATCTTTATGAATCAGTACGCAAACCTTTCAAATATTTTTCTATCTATGTGTATCCCCATTCCCTCATAGTCAGTTTTCCAGAAGATGCTTTCTAAACTCGCTGTTAATAGTTTAGGTGATACTTTGTCACATTGGCCTACTTTTCCTGTATCTATCTTGTTTTTACGTAGTCTAATTATTGCAGTGTCATTTGCGTATATGTTCTGAATGTGATTCTTATAACTATTTCGTTCTTGCATCCAGCTGAAGACTGTTGTATATTCTATCCGGTCAAATGCTTCCTCATATTCTATAAGGCTGAACAATGTAGTTTGTTGTGTTTTAATAACTTTTCGATTGGCTGAATTATTGTGTGTAGGTGGTTTATTGTTGAGTAGCATCTTAGACATAGATATCATAGATAGGTATTTTGATGTACTATAATCTCTCGTATGTACAGAGTGGATAGCTATGCTAGTCCTTTGAGAAATATCACCTGCATATTCTAGGTTTGTCGGGATACTATACTCGCCTGGAGCTTCTCCGAGGTTTATATTTTTGAGTGCAAACACTACTTCGCCTTTAATTATGTCAGAAATATCACTAGCATCTAACACTTTATCAGTGCCTGGTACTTTAGTTTTCGAAGAGTGCACATTTTCATAATATCATTCAGTTATTCCTGACAGCCTCTCCTTACAGTTGATATTATGCCATTTCTGTCTTTTAGTGCAAGCATCTGTTGATTGCCGGTAAGATCTGCTGCTCGGGGGCGTTTAAACCCTTCTCTCTACTGAAAGTCTCTACTATCTTCTTTATCTTCTCATTCTCTTTTTCTTTTCTCGTTCTTTTGTTTATTTGGTTAAGATATGCTTCTGGTTTCCTCTTCTATCTTTCTCTTAATTTTTATTATATTCAAGTTTCTTATTGAAAAATTCCCCGTGTTATTGTTTACATGTGTATTCCTATGTACTATTGCTGCTTTCTGAACTATATCTGTGAGGTTATTAATCTTTTCTTTATGTCACTGCCACTATTACACATGGCCTGAAATATTTTCACTATCGCTACTCAAAAAATTGATAATGTTCTGCATCTTTATCGTACAAGGGAATTTTGAAAAATTTCATCTCAGTTTTAAAGTTAGATTTAGTTCTGCACAACGTTCTATGATTGCTTTCTCTACCTACTTAGTTTCTATCGGTAACGTCTTTAATGTTGTTGTCAGCAATTAAGCGGACATTTTCTTTTTTTATTTCTATTTTGCAATTTGGGTAGGACCACGTACAACCTTCACGATATTGAAAGGATGTATTAGTTATATTTAATCCGTATCTATGAGAAACTGACTCGCATGTCATCTCTCTCCTTTATATAACCTATTTCATACTTCGTGCACGAGATTCCCCAAAATTTCCTCTCACCTACCTTAGCATTAAATTATCCCATGAGTATTGTGTAATTTGTCCTCTCCCGATCCATTATCTTTTCAAAGTTGGTGCGTGAAACCTGAGAATCTTTTGCCGAAGTCAACTTCTATCCAAGCTATTCTGTCTAATATGCGGTCAAAACTTGTTATCCATCCGTCCATCAAAGTAGAATAGATAATTTATTGCCTTCAACAGTAATAATAATAATAATAATAATAATAATGATAATGATAATAATAATAATAATAAATAGTTGGCACTGCCTGTATACTGAGAAGAGCACTATCATATGTTGTAAACTAAAAAAAAGACTGCAACACACACGCAAAATAAGACAAGGATAGGGGAAAAAATTAAAAAGTTATACTTCACTTCA
>OY735234.1:5400992-5578492 GCA_963457665.1 Thysanoteuthis rhombus | reverse complement strand
TAAAATCATCCTCATTTCCCTGATTGAATTTCGTACTGATTAAGTGAAGCGCAGTAATTTGTACGTTATATTGTCAATTCATGACACTAATACAGTAATTATAACCCAAACTAGTCGTTCTGAAACTTTTTATACAGTACTAAAACGAGATACTATATGCATTTGATCTCTAACAGGTTAATGTGAAGTAATATCGGCCATAAAAACTGAATACGAATGATGATCACGGACAACCTATGAAATAAAAGCAATAAATATCAAAGCTGAGAAGATGGTAGTTTTGACGTGTTTTCACAAGTTTTATGTCTAATGGTTAATATTCATGTCTTTTGATTATTCTTTTTGTTATGTCTTAGGATCATTGCCTTTTTAAAACCTGTTAAAATTTCCATAATTTGTCTCACACAGTAGGATAGACTCTGTGACTTTGCATGAAGATACAGAATACTTGCTACTTACGTATGATCGAAATCTATGAACTGTGATCATCGACCTATGCTATATTACATAAGATAATATTTCGTACCATTATAATTGCTTCCTATCTACTAAAATACATTTGAGTTGCAGTAGCTTGTCATCATTGCATTATAAGTCTTTGGAGAACTAGTAACTCTCAAAACAATTGTTAGAATGATTACCTTGAGTTTCACGCATCTCGACCAACATTCCACACGACTTATTCACTATCAAGAAATGAATATGTTGAAATAACTATTATGCTTTGAAATCCCCGGGGATGTTAGATTGTTGACAACTGATGATCCCAACAAGGACAATTCACTCATAGTACCAAATCTGATTCTGTGCAAAACATAAAATGTTTGAAAAGCTTACGTGAATTGCTTCAACAGATATTTGGAAATGAGACTGAAATAACTAAAATCCAAGGAATTTCTCTTACATCTTTACTGCTTAAATCTATAAAGCTAATATATATATATATATATATATATATATATATATATATGTGTATATATATATATATATGTATGTGTGTGTGTGTGTGTGATTGTGTGTATTGTGTGGATGTGATATGATCCGACAACATGTTGATGGAGATGACTATTGGAAGGGGAAGAGAAAAAATACTAAAAGAAAAGCAGGTGTTGCATCTCAAATATTCTCATTATCACATGGGCATGTTTCGATGCATTTCGATGGTTGCAAGCCATCTTTTTCAAATGAACTGATGATATATATGCAGTGGTGCATATATATATATATATATATATATATATATATATATATATATATATATATATATATATATATGTACGGCTGTGTAAATGTGTGGTGTGTGTATCGATTACCCTGTACGTTTTTATTTGCGCATGGCAAGAGCTATGCAAAAATACAGGGAATTCAAGCAACGCACACGGATCATGCCGACCTTTATCACGACCCTTCCACAAACATCATCCTTTTTTTAGCTTAGTCAGCATATGATGCTTCGAAAGAGATTTGGAAAGTAGTTGTTACAATGATCATTTCTACCCGGATTTTGGGATAGTATTGCATATGTATATATGTATGTATGTGTGTATGTATGTATAAACTCAGTTTCTAACAAATCCTTCAATTTTCAATGATTTTCTTGTCTACTGCACAAGTCAGAAAAACCAATAAAATTAATCAGCAGAATAAATTGGGGAAGGTGGTGAAGACAGTTTGTCTGGCAAATCATCCCTTGTGCCTTCAAGGATGATGTTGGCCCTGTCGCCAGGAATTCTCTTTGACTGAAGGCTAAGCACTTCCTGCATTTTCCATGAAGCAATCTTTTTGAGAGAAAGTTTTCATATATTTATATATATATATGTTTATTTACCCTTAGAAACGGTATATTTATTTACTTTTCGTAAGGGGCATTTTTTTAATCTTTGAAATTGTCTGGACTTATCGAAGGGTTTTGATTCGCATGTTGTTATTAGGCTATTCTCTCTCTCTCTCTCTCTCTTTCCCTCTCTTTCCCTCTCTCTCTTTCCCTCTCTCTCTCTCTCTCTCTCTCTCTCTCTCTCTTCCCCTCTCTCTCACACACAAAACGCACCAATGACGAACTTCGAGTTGAGCGGTATTCACAATTCAAAAAACAGACAACAGCCTCAGTTTTCTCCTGGTTTAGATAATGGCCAGAAATATGACCGGAATTGCTTGATCAAAATCATTTAAACAATGTTTACATCCAATAAATTCACGTATCTGTTTTCCTGTTCATCAGCTAGACTAATAGACTACAACATGGTAAAAAGAATATTCCTTGTTTGTCGTCTTTACCCAAGCATCAATGAAAGATTGTTGCCCACATACACTATGTATATTCTGCGTTGAGAAACAATACTGCAGACATGAACGATGAATGAACAAGATGAGAATGTGAAGATAAAGCAATAATTTGAACCATCACTTTTTCGCTGGGCTGTGAATCTCAGTTGAGAGAGTGACGCTTCGTTGAAGTTGTTACCTTATCGGTCACAAGTCCGATTCTCTTCAATTGTTTATTCTATTCACTTTGTCTAGGCTAAGTGATACATTAAGTGCGTAACGACAGGGGATCGTTCGAAATAAATGCTTGTATTTGATATAAACCAATTTATAATCATTTTGTCGGATCATACACATCCATTTATATACATATGTATATGTATGTGTGTGTGTGTGTGTCTATATATATATATATATATATATATATATAAGATAAAGAAATCGGAAGACTGTTTAAGACAAATGATTATTCATTTCAATTAGCAAACAATATGCCCTCTGCAATTAAATAAGGGCGTCAAACTTATGTAAAGATTATGATTATCCTCGTGTTTATTCATTCAGAGTTTGGCTGTAGTATTTCACATTTCTCGCAGCCCTCCACACTTTTCCCGATCATTGTCATCAGTGTTCATATTTTCTCAAATATCAATTTAGTTAGGTAATTGATATTGCCGTAACTACCAATTATTCTATGATGCGAATAATTAACTAAGCATTCAGCATCGATGAAACAGCATGACATCAATTATATTGTTGGGACGACGTGTTGAGATCGAAATTTAATAGGCATTGCCAATGAATAGCAATTAATATGATCGTCGAAGTAGATACTTGTTACTATTTGCTATGTTCAAATGTACATACATACATATGTACTCGGATACATATACATGTACACACACACACTCACACACACACGTATGTATATAATTATATATCATTGTATTACTCTCTATCGTGTGGCTTACTGTTTCCTGCAATGAATGCTCCTTAATTATAGCCTCGTGTCAGACTATGTTTTCTGATAATTAATTTCTCAATGCCTAATAACAATCCTCTCCACACACACACACAGACACACAGAGACACAAACACACACACACACACACACACACACACACACATATATATATATATATATATATATATATATATATATATATATATAAGGAATTGGAAAACTGTTAAAAACAAATGATTCTCTATCTCAACGTTACTCTTATTCCGATCTTGGTCATGAAATTAAGGTGCTATCAGAACCGGGTGTTTATATCGTTTGTGTGTGAGTCTGCGTAGGGCAGGCGGGGGAGGTGTATTGATAAATCATATGGGTGGTAAGCACAATGGTAGTGTATGTATCACGACTCAGGAGAGATCCCCTGCTAGGCTTTTGGTCATCTTTACTGCTGGTAGTTCAGTGTGAGGTTAATTGTGAATTTGATTAATGAGAGAATTTACGTAAAAAGCAGGGGGTGGGATTGGTTCCTGCTAGCCATTTGGGTTTGTTGGTACTAGGCATTCGTGGGAATCGATGAATGAAATTAAGCGGCTATAAGGACTGGATGTTCATACTGTTGATCCATGAGGTAGTGGGTAGTATGTTGGGAGCTCATGTGTGTGATAAGCTCAGTGATGGTATGTGTGTCACAACCTTTCAGAATTTTAGCGCTCATTTCAGGCGTCGGTAGCTCTCGCGTCAAAGCGGACAATCGAGTTTAAATCGGGGGTCCATGTTTTATTTTCGTGCTTGGGATGGATTAAGGTTTGGGGTTGTGTTTGATTTCGACATTTATCTGGCATTGTCAATAAGTAATAAATTAATTCATTGAATTTATAGCAATGAGATTACTATCAATTTGATTATTATAATTTATCGTAAAAATATAATATTTTTGATAAAATAAGTCAAGTTTGTATTCATTTAATCCATTGTAAAAAACAAACAAATAAATAAATAAGTAATGCATTTAAAGAAAAAACACTGGATTTCTTGACCAAATCTTGACCCAAATATTTTATCTACTTGTACTTCCGTAATGTAAAAAAGCAAGCAAGTCTCTCTCGTCAGCTTGATTCAAATTTAAGCGTTTCGAAATTCTCTTTCTCGTAATTTATCATTTTCTTTTAACTAATTGACCAGTCAGAGGATAACCGTTGGGAATCGTGACAAGCAAAATGGTGAATTAGGTAATAATTTCTTTTTCACAGTTTTCAGCCGTATTTTTTTTTTTTTTTTTTTTTCAGAACGTCTTAGTGAGATTTATCCAAGCGATGGATGTTGGATGTTTTGTCCTGTAAAGGTCAAAGTCATGAAAAAATGGTATATTTTCAAGTTAATCAGTCCTTTTTCCAATTGAGACACCGATACTTCCCAAATTACTCAGTGTCATCAGAGAGCGTAACTTCAAAACCTGTGATACCCATGTGGTATCGAGCAGTATCTATTTCGCTAAACAGATGCAGTATGTTTTCTAAAAAAAAAAAAAGGGTTGAGATGATTATACTATATCCCTAAATGCTCTACGTGTACATACGAACTGAATATGCACTAATTATTATCTTTGTTAACGCTCTTACCAAAAGTGTAAAATTATACGCATGTTTTTCTATCTAATCAAAAACGGTGAGAAGAAAATGTCTTTGTAAGATGATTCCGAGTTATGAGACGGTGGATAATTAAAATCACCTTAAAAAGGTATTCGTGTCGTATTCGAGGTTTGCAGAAGATTCAAATTGATACCGAAGTAATTAGAATCAGTTTGACAAATAAAAAATAAATTCAAAAAATATCAATGATATTTGGTTAATATTAATTGATATATTTATCCAAACAACATTTTGACGAAACTGCGGAATACAAACATTTATTTATTTTTATTGAGTTTAAATTCAAATTCCAGCTGTAATATATCTTCGTTTTAATTTATTTTGCCCTGCGTCTCAATGCCTGGTTGCAGACAAGTGACGAGGCGGTAGTCGGATACAGTGAAATGTTGATTAAGCTAATGCGGGGGTAAATACGAGGTATTGAAGAAAGCGAGCACCAAATTTGCTCGCGTGAATAGACAAAAAAGTCAGTTGAACAGGGAATTTCTATTCAACTTCCTGTTTTAGTCAAAATCTCAACCTGCCCCTCTCATTTCAGCTTTTCTAAGTCCCATTGATAGTCCGCACCCACACAATTTGCAAAGCCCCACACCGAATGATTCGGGGTAAATAAACAAATAACACGCCTTTTTTTCACTTCCTTCAAAAGTTGGGAGAGAAAGGATGAAACAAAGGAGATCGAATAAAACTATTCACATTTACATCGAGCTTGCATGTAAGAGGAAATTAAAACTCCGTTTATGTAGGGGCTGATATTTTTTATTCAAAAGAAAAAAATCTTTACAGTTTTTTTTTTGTTTGTTTTTTTTTTCGCTTTTTTCTCTAGGTACCTCCATTTTCATAGCACTAGCAAACTAATATCAACATCTTGTTATATTTCTTTTAATGGTGAAAACCATATTGTTGCTGTTAGAGCTGTTGTTTTAATCCCTAATGAGGAGGTACAGGTGGCCTAACAGTTATCAGCACCAAGACTGGAATCAATGAGTTCAAATTCCGGCTTATTTATTGTTTATTTTGCACTAATGTCCTTAGGGAAGGCATAAATTCATATCTTCTCTCCCCAGTTCAAATAGCAATGGTTGATAAACAAGCAAGGACTCGGACAATTCTGAATCCAAACAAGGGAGTAGAGCCTCCACCCCCCTAAGGTGGATGCCAGCTCCTGCTAAACGTATTGCCTCGCTTTCATTTTGACAATAGGCCTAGATTGGAATTCTGCCGACTGAACACTCAAGGATTTTCATACACTTCTCCCAAGCTGGCGATCCGGAAGGTCACTGAAGTATCGTTCCATTGTCTAGAGAGGCAGGGGGGGGGGGCTCGTTCAGTTTAATTGTTATAGTCATTGTTATTGCAAATAGTGTAAAACTAAATCATCATCATCATCATCATCATCATCATCATCATCATCATTCTTTTAGCATCCGTCGTTGGACATCGACCTTCCCCAGGATTCGCCACAATTCTCTATTATGGGCCACGCGGAGCCAGTATTTCTTGAATTTGTCTAGTTCATCTTTCCATCTTGTGTTCTGTCGGCCTCGGTTTCTCATGTGATCTCTGGGGGTCCATGTTGTGAGTCGTGATGTCCATCGGTTTTCTGCCATTCTTGCAACATGGCCTGCCCATTGCCATTTGATTTTTTAAAAATAGTTTTTATGATGTCTCGGACTCCCGTTTTCTTCCTGATGTACAGGGCAGTCTTGTGATCTCTCCATGTGAAGTTGAGTATGACTCTCTCATGCGCACACTGCATGCTTCTAAGTTTGTAGCTCTGTCTCTTCGTTAGGTTCCATAGGTAACCGCTATTGCAGTCATCATGGGAGGGAATTGGGGGAGCCTTTTGACCAGCAATGGACTCAAAACGACTGATATTGATGATGATGAAAGATACACTTAAACATCGATATACCCTCCTTCATTTTTTATATCTTCTTCTCATTTATCGATAATATTAATAAAATTCCTTTGATTTTGATTTGGAATGAGAGATGAACTGATTTTTGCCCTCTTCTCTTGAAGTGGTTTTTTGTCTATCAAAATTGTTATGCCAACAACAAAACGAATAATAGTGAGTTGGCATGAGATCAGAAGATTTTTAAACTCATATGGTAGGGGATGAAATACACAATAATTAACCCACTAAATACAAATGAAAGAAATTTCTCTTCTATTGTGATGGGTGGCAACTCAGTTCTATATGAGAGATAAAGTTTCTATCTTGGAATGGGTAAAATACAATTGATAACTTGTAATGGACGATGGCTTTCATCTTGCAATGGATAACTATTACTCTTCGCCACTAGCTGCAGATAATGGGTTAATGTACTTCCCTTCGCTATCGATAACTTCATTCCATCTACCGGCAAGTTTTCCGGTTTTGACATGAAATAGAGGACTTAAAGATCTCCTTTTGAAGCGAGTCTTTGAAAAACAAAATGGCTTTTAAAACTTCGAAACAACTCATAGTTAGTTGGAGGTAGACCCAGAGCGTATAGTGGATGAATCATTTTTTACAAGACGAATGCTGCAATGAGAACTGAACTGAAGCATATTGATACTAATATAAAGGGAAATAGCAGGAGATTGATTTCGTAGACGAAAAAAACAAAATTTCGCAAGTATGATACTAATTCACAATAGGTTCCACATAGATTGATAGGTAATAAACATGCATTTTTTGTGGTTCTTTTTCATCATTCGATTACAAATTCATTGTTGTACGTACTTATACAGCTAGCTATCTATGTATCTATTTATCCATCCCAGTTAATATATATATATATATATATATATATATATATATATATATATATATATATATATATATATATATATATATATATATATATAACAGTGGCACATTTATAGATGAATCTTTGAGTTCATGAAGACAAATCAAAACGTACATGCAGAAATAGCACCAACCATAGTCCATCGTCCATATTCCGTAATTCAGAACAGGATTCTTAATCCCCTATACCATGTTATACGAGTGCCCATGTTTTCACTCGTGTTTTATGGATGAGATAGCCTCTCCAGGCTTCTTCCATCCGGCATTTTATGCTCAGTGCTATGCGTCTATCCGCACCAGTTTGTTTATATCTATCTATCAATCTAACTAACAGCAAAACTCTGATAAATGAATCTACGAGTTCATTTAGACAAATCAGCCCATACATGCAGCAACAAAACCACCGATTGTCTATAGTCCATATTCTCTCCGGTAGATTGGTCGTGGGGCGAGCACTAACTGGGCCACAGTAACAACTGCAACAGCGATAAAAGAATTATGACAATTTATACGCAAACACAAATACCAGATTAATCCAAATGGAGCTGTTTGAAAAAACTTTTGGATTGCCCCTGAAATATAAAACGTGCAACTGATTAAGAAAACAATCAGGAAGTGATTTGTGTTGTAATTTGCGCACTAATTCTCGGTTTTTCAAACAAGAAAGGTAGAAGGGAACAGACTGTAATGATTCAACTCCATTTGGCAAGAATTTGAACGAATAGCGCTTAAATAATAACTAAGCGAACGATTTTAACTTCATTAACAATTGAAAAGGTTGACATGAAAAGCGAATAGGAGAATAAGAAAGAAGTTGCAAACAATGAATTGCAGATTAGTAGGTGGAGGTTTGTATTGTTCATTCTATAAATAATGGCTTAAAAAGGAGGATGTATAAGCAGGTTAGTGGCGTTGTTATAAAATCATTACCCATGTCTTTCGGCTTATTAGTGGTTTAACTGATTGGGTGAATTAACTCTGCTCCTCTAAACGATAGTTTTGCTTTTGTTGATATATTTGTCAATTAACTTATATAATATCTTGGCATCAGAACACAAATCAACGTATTTAATCACTTATATTTCAAAGGACTATCACACAATCTATCTGAAGCTTTTTTCTTGTTTACTCATGTAAAGCTGTTCCTATCTATCTATCTGTCTATCTATCTGATTCTATTCATATCCATCTATGGTTTTGGGTTTTTTTTATCTTATTGTCTCATCTCAAGATTGCCTGAGAGTAACGTATTTTGTCGTAACTACCTAGTTGGCAGATGTACTTATGAGAGAGAGGTTTGCATGAACGTCCATCTTCTTGCTCTCTTTTCCGTAACGCATCCAACATCGACAAGACAATATATCTTGTTGCGTGAAGATGATAAAGAAAGTCCGTGCCGAAAAATGATGGCACATAATACGTCTTCTTTTTTTTTCTAGAAAATGGTTCAAAAGTAAACGTAGGCTTCGTTGTTTAGCCCTGCGTTTGTTAAAACTAAACTTGTTGATCAATTAGAATTCAGGGGAATGCATTTTTTTCTGAGTATCCTCTACTGGATTGAGAGGGTCTTAAAATCAATCGAATAAGGTATTTTAACCGAATTATACAGTTGTTGTTTTTTTCTATTATAAAAAGTATAACAAACCGGCATCATAGATCTTAATATTGTTGTATAGCATGAAAATACAAATCACATTATTAAGCATAGTCTGGCGTCACTCATTTCTCACCTTTTTCCGGCCATCTTTTTTGGATTTTTCTTTTGAGAGCTTTTATGAATTTTAGATGATTGAGTCGCTCAAAAATTTGCATACATAACCTCTTATGTTAGAATTTAATATGCCCTCGTATGTATATATATGTGTGTGTAATTTACGAGGACATGCACCAGTTGGAAAAGAAACACCAGACAATGGGTTGTTAAAGAGTGTGTAAAGCACAAAATGTTTACATTCACCGGGTATATGTCCTTGCAGATATTTTGTATTGTATGTATACAAATAGCTCAGTTTACTGTGTTTAATATTGACGATTGTGATTAAACATCTACAACGGATAAAATCTGTTTTCATCTAATTTTGTTTGTTTGTTTGTTACAAATAGACACACACACACACACACACACACACACACACATATATATATATATATATATATATATATATATATATATATATATATCAACTTTTGAACCTTTCTATAAAAAGTATATGTTTGTGTGTACGTGCATGTTTCTCTGTCATGAGTATATATGTAGGGATATATATATATATATATATATATATATATATATATATATAATATGATCACCTTCCTGCTTGGCCAAGTATACTTTCCTTTTTACAAGAAAAATCTCTCTCTCTCTCTCTCTCTCTCTCTCTCTCTCTCTCTCTCTCTCTCTCTCTCTCTCTCTCTCTCTCCATTTTCATAGTTTAGTAAGTGTGGACCAGGGCCCTAGCTCATGTTTTTCCCCAACATCTCCATGGTTCCCCACCCCCTGGTACCTATCCTCCCCCCACCCCCCACCAATAATGCGCTGAGTGCCTTGACGCAGACAGTCGCCTGTAAAATGGCATAAATGATTCTATTCTTTACGCTTAGCGTCGTGCGTCTCGCGTGATTTGCGCATCTTCCCATTGGAGTAAATAGACGCATTGCTTACTTGGATAACAAGTAAACCAGGAGAGAGGATGGAAAACAGAGTGTAGGAAGCATGTACAAGGCCCAGATGAGAAGAACACGCGAATGGAAAGGGCAATGAAAGAAGGTGGAAAATAGGGAGAGAAAGTTCAGTAAACAAAGTGGTTGATTAAACTGGTTGAAACGAAAATAGTAAAGACAAAAAGGAAGCAGAGATTGGTGATAGAACATATATATATATATATATATATATATATATATATATATATATATATATGTGTGTGTGTGTGTGTGTGTGTGTGTGTGTGTACACAGTGCTTGGAAGTGGGAAGAGTTTGTAGCGTCTAATGTTACGTATGTCTCTTGCAGTTCTGTCTTTATACAAGAACTAAATCACTTGCTTTAGCTGCCGATTACCACCTATGACACGCACACACACACACACACACACACACATATATATATATATATATATATATATATATATATATATATATACTAAAGTACAAATCGGTTATGCAAGATCTGATGTGTGATGGGTTTATTTCATAAAATGTTCGATACATTCAACATCAACTTAAGGTAGAGCTTTGGATAGAATGAGAGAAAATATTTCCAATCACGGGAATAAATAAGAAAAATAAAATCGAATTGTTCGCCTGAAGAAGCCCAAAGAAGACAGAAACATAAACACATTTGTCTAGTGAATCCATTCATTCTATGTACAACCATAGGGAAAGTTATAATTACTTACTAAGCTTAGATTTGTCCGACTCAGTCACAGTAGACAAGCTACCTATGAAACATACCACGCAAGTGAATTATATTTTGCATATATTAATCATCGTAGCCCGCATGTGTACCAGAAATGTTTATCGAAAATCATCTAAAAGTAGATTTTTTAATCAGAAATTATCCAAAAATATCAATGTACAAGATGTGATACCTATATGATTCGAGAGAATGATTATAAATTGCGTTGTATTATATTGAAAATCTTTTATGAAATGATCACCCGTAATTACACGGTTAATATATCACTTGGCCCAGACATCCATTTTTTAATACATAACTGTCATGTTGAAAGAAACGAACAGAGCAGATATAGGCCGAGAGTAAACGAGATGAGAATTTGGAGTGAAAACAGTTATTTGGGCATTTGCATCACTGGCTGCTATCTAGCTCAATGGTAAGAGCAACGTTACGGTTAAGCAGCCGCCGTATCGGCCACAGGTTCGATTCCTGTATCAGCTCCATTTTCTTTTATCATTTATTCTATCTATGTTCTGTAGGATATGTTAATCGTTTGAAGACAGGAGATCATTTCCAATAAGTTTCAATACAACATAACGCAAATTATAATCATTCTGTCAGATCATATATCAATTTCTTTATATATATATATATATATATATATATGTGTGTGTGTGTGTGGTAAAAAAGAATTTGGAAGCTTGGAAAAAGATGTGCGTATCCTACAGCTTTATACGACTACAAAATAGTCCTTCCACTGTCAATTTTTCTAGATCTGGAATAAGTTCTGGAAATCGATTTGATTCATAATGTGTAACATTTATGATGCATTTTCCATCAGTTCTATTTTCTGAAATTGACGGATTTCAGGGTAGGTTTCAGCTTTTGGAACAAACAACAACAACAACAACAACAAACTAACAGAAGCCAAATCCGGGGAGTTAAGTGGCTTGAGAACGAGAATTATCTTTTGCTCCACCAAAAACATCTGTCATTAGATGTGGCACAAATAAAGCAGTATCCCGATGCATTTTCAGTTTTTTCTGTCAAAATCATATGACACGAACTTCCACATAATCATGCCTCCTTGGATACATTGCAGCACGAACTCTTTAAATGTTATCGTTGTCCGTCGACCTGGAAGGTGTTCCAGGTACGGCATTTGTCTTTGGTGTACCTTCTTCCTGATCTTGGATACTGGTATTGCATTCCTTATTTTTTTTTTCAACTTGGGGAAAAGACGCCAAGCGCTTGATGCACACGTTCACCTTTTCACGTGTAGCTCAAAAACTAGCCAACATAGCTTGATGCATTTCCCATTCAAAAAGCCTAAAATTGCTGCTTTCAGTCACGAGCACGCTAAAACGTCTCTTTTAAAAAGCGGTTTCTTTATTGATACATCTCGTATATGTGTGCGTGTGCACGTTTGAGTGTGCACACGCATGTACATACATACATACATATATATATATATATTCCACACACACATATGTATATAAATTCCACACACACGCATATATATGTGTGTGTGTGTGTGTGTGTGTGTGTGGAATGACTAGCTTTTCATACGGGCATATAAAGTAGATATAGATGTACTTAGTCCTGAAACGTTCTTACATGTATTTGAATCTGCTATCATAAAATCCTTCCTTCCCCGCCTACCTGCATACTTAGCTACCTACATACATTCATATCTACATTCACGTGTTAGGCGCCCCTGCGTCGTTGGACTTGCAATGATTGACGCCAATTGAAAAATCAGATCTAGGTTAGGACCCTTGTCCGAATCACTCCAAAGATAAAGATGGAATAATTCTTCGCCCAGTAATCTCCCGGCTGGGCGAACACTGCAAGCCTGAATTCTCTGATGCATTTTAGACCAGCACAATTCTCTAACGCTTTGCTAACCCTCAGTGTTTCTTCTCTCACAGAGACATCAATGGACAAATCTGTGTGAGCCGCTTTCCCAAACGTTGTGTCTTAATATTGGCAGATAAAAATTCCTTTTATAGTTTTATTTATTTATTTTTCAGGTCTTGCCTGCATTCTTTGATTTTAGTTGCCATTTGTGTTTATATTTTCCGTGTTTCGCGATTTTAGCGATGCTTTCTTTATTGTAGATTCATTTCTAGTTCTTGTTTTTATTTTATGAATCTTCATTTCTAATATTTCGAATGTTTTAAGAATCTTTGTGTTGTTTTTAATCTCTGCTTTTCTTTGGCTTCTCTCTCTGTACATATGTATAAATATATATGTGTGTGTGTTTAAGAGGGTTTCTATGAGCGTGCGTATGTATATTGGAGCAAAAGAGAAGCAGAGATATTAAGTAATATATATTTGTAAGCTACATAAATATATAACGTTTTGCATGTGAATGAGTTTTTCTATGTATATTGTACTCATATGCCAAGTTGAAAACATCTTTTCTTTTTTCTTGGTACCTTTCTTTCTTTTTTCTGCTTTTTTTTTATCATCTCTTTTTCTCTTCTTATGTTGTTTCTCAGTCTCTATCTCATTCAATCATTCATTCATCCAATCTTCCCTTCTTTCTTTTTAGCCATCTTTTTGATTTCCTTTTCATTTTTTCTTTCTACCCTTTCTTTCTTTCGTACTTTATCTTCTTTTTTATTTTTCTACATGTTTTTTTTCAATACCCACACCTTTTTTTTCTTTTTTTTCTTCCTTCCTACCTACCGCTTTTCTTCCTTCCTTTCCTTCTTTTTTCATTTTTATTATCTTCCAATCATTTTTGTACTTTTTTCTGGTGTTCAAATTATATCCTCTGTTCGTTACTTCATTTTTATCTTGTTTTCTCTCTCTCCCTCCTTTTCAATAATAGAATGTCAATATCAGACGATCCATGCATTTTTCTTTATCTTCCTCCTTTTCTTTTTTCTTCTCTTCTCGACCCTGTGCAATCTCTCTTTTCTTTTTTCTACTTTCTTCCTTCTTTCTTCCCTTTTCTTCAATTTTCAATACCCCTTTACAGTCTTCAACGTGTATATATCTTTCTTCTTTTTTCTGCTCTTCTTTCCTGTTTCTAACCTTATTTTTTTCCTTTTTTTCCTCCCCATTTGCAGTTATTTTCTCCTCCTTTCTTTCTTCATTTCTTTCTTTCTTCATTTCTTTTTTTCTTCATTTCTTTCTTTCTTTTTTTCTCGTTTCATTTTCTGTCTTTCTGATCTATTCATTCATCATATCTTGTTTATTCTTCGTTTTTATTCCTTCAATTCCTAAATTTTCATTTTCTCTCTCTTTCTTCTTTCTTCCTTCTAGTTAACTTTTCATCGTCCATTATATCATCCTTGTTTCTCCTTTCCTCCCTTCTTTCCCCTTTCTACCTCTATTTCTTCACTTCTTTCTCCTTTCCATCCCTCTCTTTAATTTACTTTACTTCATTCCTTCCTTTCTTTTTTCTTCTCATCTTTCTTTCTTCGTTTCTTTCTCAGATGTTTTTTCCTCTTTTCTTCCATTATTCTTTCTCTCTTCTTGATGTCTTTCTACCATTTCTCTTTTCAACTCATACATATATATATATATATATATATATATATATATATATATATATATATATATATATATCTTTCTACCTTTGGACCCCCACCCCCTGCCTCACCTCATCTCCACTGCTCCACTTGTCAATGTCTTCCTCTTTCTCTCAGTCAACGTGCCTCCATTCGTATTACACTTTATCTGTTTCCGATGCGATTCAAAGATGGCTTATATCCGCCCCGTTGTTTGTGCTTTCTTAAAATTTATTGTTTTTTTTTCCCTTCTTCCAGCTCTGTCCAAAATTCTGGTCACCATTTGTGTGTCTTTGCAGCAAGGGATAAGCGAGGGATAAGCTTTTACGCCGAAGTCGAATGGCATCAAACATTCTTCACGCCACCATTGTTATCTCATTTTCTTTCTCTCCTTCTTCATTGTTTGTTTTTCTTTTGCGAAAGATTCTTTGTATTTCCGTTCTTCTCTACTCGGTCACTCTTGCTAAAGGGTCAACACAGACTTATTCACCCTCAATGAAATCGTTTCAAATTATTTGGCCCACTCAGAAATCCATAGAGGAAAACACACATCGGGAAATAATCATATTTATGTAAATTCTTATGTATGAAAGTGTATCAGTAAGTCTGAAGCCTAATACGTATTTATTTACCGAATTTCGAGCTGAAATCCTCAATGTATAAGGTTTGACTTCCGACATAAATGTTCACTGATGATTTCAGTACATTGACATGGAATGAGATTATGTTGACAAATGAATACTTGTTGTGCAGACTAAAAACCTTTTTCACAATTAGGCTACTGACCTTTTAACACATATATATATATATATATATATATATATATATATATATATATATATATGATTTGCGTTCTATCATATTGAAATCCTTATTCGAAATGATCTCCCGTCTTTACGCGATGAATGTATCACTCGATCTTAACAACGTAAATGAAATAAACAATCAAAGAAAATGGGACTGCTACTGGAATCAAACCTGTGACCGATCCGGAAGCCACTTCAGCGTAGCGATGCTCTCATCATTAAGCTAAATAGCTGTCGGTAATGTATAGGCCCAAATAACTATTTTCACTCCTAATTCTCATCTCGTTTATTCTAGGTCTATATCCGCCCTATTTATTTATTTCTACGAGACAGTTATCTATTGAGATAATAGACATATATATGAAGAGCTGGTGGTGGAAAATGTGGTCTTACACAGACATGTAAGTGTTCATAATCTTCAAAATATACCACGTACATTTACCAGAAGATGTATCTAATGCTTTAGAGGGGGCTGGGATACTGCGATTATTAGTAAACTCATTGTGTTCCGTGGATTGAATCCTTACAGAATACACTTGTATACCTGTACTAGAATCAGCACAGCAAATATCTGGGTGCGAAACATAGCATAACGTTTAAGAATCCTAGTGACCTGATTCAAGGTCGAAATAAGTATTGTCAATTTGTGTCAGAAATCAGTGATTGAGCTCAGTTAAAGGTCAGGGTATTAAATATTGTTTTCTTCAGGCAGGCTAGCTCCCACCTCCTCACTTGAGAGTCAACGCAACACGATCTTTTTCTTACCTATCCCCTTGTTGATTTTGGGTCATGAATGCGTAAACAAATATTGCGATGGTGTGCAAGCTCATCTAACAAACCAATTAGTTCGCAGAGTTTATACAATTCTCTCTAGTTGCACCACATTCATTGTCCTCTCTGAGGAAAACCTTTGAAAATATAGATTGGACGCCTACCACAGGGTGATGGTCAACAAACGAGCCTCATGGATAAATATTTTCGTGCAGTGTGTTTGAATCCTCACCTAACGCCCAGTTATTCGGATCTTGTGCCAGACTAAACTTACTTTGGTGCCCCTATGTTATGCGATGCCAAGAGAGTTAGTTTAGCAGACCATCATTATTAAGTGAGTTCGATTCTTACTGGGTGTCCTACTCACGTGGATTTGTGTTAATCTCAACTAAGTAAATACCGATAAATATTACTAACATATGATCAATCATACAAAAGTTACATATAAAAAGGGGTCTTATATACAGACAGACAATAATAGTGAACAGTGAATGAGACAATGTAGATATATCAGTAAGTTAATTGCCTAATTAGGAAACGGAGATTTTACTTTATTGATTTTTCAACATAATCTTCTTCCTTAACAATGCACTTAATTCAGAGATGAATATCTATCATATAGATCGAATATTATACAGTGAAAATTTCAGATAAAAAACAGCTGCAAAGTGTTTCAAGTTACAGAATAATTGAGCCATCCTCGTATAATTACTGCGACGCGTAGTAATTCCTAATGATGCTCAAAATATACATCTATAGTCTCACATAGTGATACAGAAACGCCAAGATACGCATATACACGTGAAGATGAACAATATATATATATATATATATATATATATATATATATATATATATATATATATATACAAATACACATCAATTACGAAAATGCTAAAGTGAAACAAAAGTAATATGCACAAAAAATGAAATGTGCCTAAAACGTTTAGTGTAGAGCAAACTATTCTCCAAATTGATTTGTTAGTCACTGAATATTATTGCACACTAGCGTCAGAGTATTATCATTTAATCTCTCGAGTATGTACACACGAGCATGATGATTATTGTAGAGTCTAGGTGAGTGCGTTAGATTCGTTCTTGATTCATTTAAGTGTTGACCGTGTGGCAGACTAATCTGAGCTTAGTAGATAGCCCCAGGCCGTCATGTGTAGTGTACTCATTCTATATAGCGATGACCCATCGCCCTAATTTATCAGTCACTGGAACAGCTTATTTCTCATTGCTGACGAGACTGACTAAGCTTAGTAAATACCAACAGGAAGCAAGCATGTAGACATAGAAATATGCACAAGTTAATAAATAAAATATAAACTCGCTTGCAGACATGAATATTGTGTTGTAAATGCAATTATAAGATGCATATCTCAAGAGATATGCATATGTATGCAAAATATTTGATGAAATACAAATTTGCTCACAGATGAATACATTGTGTTGTAAATGTTAGTATATCATCCTTATCTCAGAGACCTCAGAGAAGGCTGTAAAACAACTGGATTGAATCGAACTTATACTTAACATACATGGAAGATCTAAAGTGATATTGGGATGGGCTGACAAGCCTGCAGACGAAAATTGATTACGAGAATAAATTAGCCTCCAGAAGATTCAGCACGTGGAAAAATAAAGACTCCATCCGCTCTTCACACGCACATTCTGTTTCCGCACAAGAAAATCTATGTTTGTAACCATAGAGTGTAATAGTTGTCCAAAAGTGTTATCATACCTAGCGCTTTCGGCTAATCAAGTAGCCATTTTCAAGGTCTTTGACGATATAAATGAATGATACATACTTGGGCTGTAATCTTTCATTTATACGTGTCTGGTTATATACGACGGACAAGGAACACCTCGTGAATTTTTTATTATTTCTCTCAGAAAAATGTGTTTGGATATATTGGGTGTAATTGATATATGAAAGTGTTATCGTACCTTGGACTTTCGGCTAAACTGCTAGCTATTTTCAAGATCTTTGAGAATTATTTTAAGCACGGTGTACATGCATTGGTGAGATATGGTAAATGGTAGGAAAAGTGAATTCTTGATTAAGGGGTGAGAATCAAAAACATATTTATTCAGTGTTGGATTACCCTTTCTAATAACTAATTTAATAAAAATCATAGGTCTTTTCTTACAGTACATTTTGTGAAACACTTGGGTATCATTCACAAGTATGTCACGTATTGAGGTTTCCAGAGGCATGTGTCTATTTATATGTTTTCTGATGGCACTTTGGTATGATAGATGGCAAGTTAGGCGTTTGGAAAAGGTTGTAGTTGTATGTCCAACGTATGCATTTAGGGGTATTTTGGGCAAGGGGAATAATCCTGTAAAGGGCAAAAGAACTCATAAAGGACATTGGTCTAACTACTACAGGATTACACACAAACACACACACACACACACAAACATACACTGACATATATGTGTGTGTGTGTGTGTGTACTTATACAAAATTCATCTTTTTTAAACACTTCATCTTTGTCTCGATATATATATATATATATATATATATATATATATATATATATATATATATATATGCGTGTGTGTATGTGAGTGTGTTTGTGTGTGTAAGTGTGTACGTATGTATATGGAAATGGGGGTTATATATATATTCAGTCAGAGGCTTGCTAGAGACTCAGGTAGTTGCTCATTTCCCATCGGTGCTAGTGGCCGGTGTTCGAGCTCAAGTAATAGCCAGGGTTTCGGATGCTGATTTCATAAGGGAGACCCTTAGACGAACATGGAATTTTATTCATAGAAATCTGTGTAACATCTCCACGTGTTGTTTTATGTCTTAAAACTCTCAATGGAAAAACAAACAAAAAAAGAAAGAAAGTGAAAAAAAGAAAAGCCAGAAAGAAAGAACAAATGGGAGAGTATGAAAAATTAAAAGAATAAAATCTTCAGGAATGCCGGTGCTGAATCGAATTTCCTTTATCATTACTTAAAAGGAGAACATTTATCTCAACTTGTCAATAACGGATAAATGACTAAAACGACCATTACTTGAACTTATTGAATTTTTATGATAATTGTATTTGTTGTACAGTTTGAGGACTTACGTCAGAGTTTGCAGTTATGGTCTTTCACGTAAATACTCACTCAACAGCAGATCATAAACCGATTGCATTTCTCTCTGTTTACAGATGGTCCAATATGATTTTTCTCATTTTGGCTGATTATCAACTCGTTGCAATTAATAATTGATTCTTTTTATCATAAGTTTCATCTATATATATATATAATATTAATATAGTTTTATAACATTTTATTATTAGATTTTTGTTCGGATCTTATGTATTTCAATATGTAATGTGTTATCATTATCAAATTCATTGTCATTATTTGTAAAATATAGAATCTTATATAAGCATGCAAGCTAAAAATCTTGATGAGTTGACATTTATTATCCATTTATCTATTTTTGATTCAAGGAAAAGTTTTCTCTTAGCAATGGCCACAAATGAATCAATATTTTATAACTTAAATCCTGCAACTCCACGAATACTGTATCTATAGCCTTTCACGGTCATCGTTACACTTTTTATTCGCCTTGGCCAGCAAGACACAAACTCAGTTTTCAGGCTCACTGCTATGAAGGTTTGCGTTTGCTGATCTCTGTGCTAGATCATTGCGTATTTTCTCGGGGCTTGGGCGCTACACAATCTTCCTGCCTCTATTTATACTCTGCACTCTGTTTGATTTGATAGTAATGATAACTATTGATATTACTATTATTATCATTTCATATCTTTAGCATCATCATCATCATTAGAAGAAGAAGAAGAAGAAGAAGAAGAAGGAAGAATAGAAAAGAAGAAGAAGAAGAAGAAGGAAGGATAGAAAAGAAGAAGAAAAAGAAGAAGAAGGAACAATAGAAAAGAAGAAGAAGAAGAAGAAGAAGAAGAAGAAGAAGAAGAAGAAGAAGAAGAAGAAGAAGAAGAAGAAGAAGAAGTGGGGGAGTGTTGCAGTTTGTAAATAAGACTGCGCAGTGTAAGTGGGAGAGTAAACTGTCGTGGAGATACTGAAGATTTAATTACAAAGAAAACCCAAACCGAAATGAATGCTGAAAAAAGAGCCTGATAATTATTTCCGGATCAAAAATATTTTACTTTTCAAAAAGGTAGAATGAGGGAAATTAGGGGAAAGAAATTACTTCCACCTGTCGAGAAGAACACGAAGGAAAATAGGTGAGCAAGAAAATATCGAATCGGAATAAAGCGCTAAGAAGTTACTTGTATGCTAATCAACGGGATGATTTGGTCTTAATTTTCAAACTCCGAATTATCAACAATGGAGAACATTTATCTCGCAACGGTGACGTTGATAATGTGATATTGCAATAGAAATAAGAGGAAGGAGAGGGCGAATGAGAGAATGGAAGAATTCTGTAATAAATAAATTTAAAAAAAGGAGAACAAAACACAGGAAAGAGGAAGAAGGAAAAATGGGAAGGGGAAGCAAGCTTTTTAAATTAAACGTGGATAAATCACCATCATCATCAGCAGCAGTAGTAGTAGCAGTAGTAGTTGCAGTAATTGTAGCATTTTCACACCAGTTGCCTGATGGTTACCGCTAGAGACTGAGTGACAGCAAGTCTCTTCAAGTCTCCAGCTTTCCTCTCTTCACTCTCATAGTCAACAGCAGTGCTGTGGTTTACAATTTCACACCAATTGCCCGGTGGTTATTGCTGAAGGATGATTGGCAGTAAGTGTCCTCAAGCCTTTAGTCCCCCTCTTTTCTTATCTCTGCCTCACCTATCACAGCAGTGCTGTGGTTCGTACCACCACCACCATTTGGGTACTTTTGTTTTTGTTTTCTCCCCTCTTCCTCTGTTAGGCCACTGCTAACAGGTGGGGATGTAAATCTCATATTTCTAGCACTTTCTTCAGTATTCATGCACTTCCTTGCTGTGCTATGGTCTGCGCAGTCTCAATCCTCTCTCTTATCCCTAATTCCTCCAATCTCACTTTCAGTGCCTTTAATAAGGTTCCGACAACTACAACTACTACTATCATTGTTATTATTAATCAATTGATTAATTAATCAATTAATGATTATAACTAAGCTTAGCCTAGTACGATATGAAACAAAAAAAAGAATGAGTCAAAAAGGTTGGTGTTGAACCAATCTCCCCAAGGGGAGGCGAGCTTTAAAAATCAATGTTGGAATTTTTTTCTTCCACCTGAGTTCGAACACTGAGAACTTGGAACGGGAGGGGGTTGCACAACGATTTCAGAAACAAGTCAGACTAGGTTTCAGCTAGCATCAATTTATGTTATGTATACTGCTAGTATTTTAGCGACATAATGTAAATAAATAAAAAAAACTCTAAAAAAAACTTTTCGATATTTCTTGAAACTCTTAAAACTAAAAAATATCCGAAAGTTTCGAAGGTCAAATAGATTGGCATTATACAAAATCGAAAAAAAAAAAAATGTAAATTTTCCTTTTTGGAGTGAGAACTCAGTCCACCGATTACATTTTCTGCGACACTAAACACTGCTATTGAGCGACCTTTCCAGGATTTTGCTGATACAAATGTATGTGTATAGTTTCCCTGGTTCTGACTCAATTTTTTTTAAAGAAAGTGCGTGCGCAGACCCACTTTTTGTGTGCTGTGGGCTTAGAAAGACCTACTGATTCCGAATATGCCTTTGTTTTTCTCTATGATGCGTAGTTCGAGTCCTTTGAGGGCGCTAATATACACAGTTATAATTTTATAATATAGATTATTCTTTTTGTATGTGAGTTTATTACGCTTAAGAATGAGAATACTCCCCCTGCACCACCGCCCCAGCAACATGAATCTCCTTCACCCACAACTACCATAGCACGCCAATCGTGTGGCCAGAATTGCTTCCTTGCAATATAAATACATTCGACTGAAGATGAATGACTTTAACAAAATCATCATCATCATCATCATCATCATCATCATCATCATCAGTCTTGTAACGTCCATCGTTGGACATAGAACTTTCCCAGGATTCTCCACAATTCTCAATCGTTGGCGTCGTGGAGCCAGTATTTTCTAAATTTGCCGAGTTCATCTCTCCATTTTGTGCTCTGTCGTCCTCAGTTTCTCATGTGATCTTTGGGGTTTCATACTACGAGTCGCGATGTCAATCAGTTGTCTTTGATTCTTGCAACATGGCCTGCCCATTGCCATTTTAGTTTTTTAATAGTTTTTATGATGTTTCGGAGTCCCGTTTACTTCCTTATGTACTGTGTTGTCTTGTGACCTTTCCCTAGAAACTTTAACGAAACGATATATTTTGATTGCATATATATATATATATATATATATATATATATATATATATATATATATTAGCTGCCAGAATCCTAGTTTGATAGGATAAAAGAAACATTGGACTTATTGGTTTGTAATTTTATAAAATAGTAGGAACACGCATAATGAAAATAATACAAAAGAACGCAGGGTAATCAAGATTATCATTTTTATTTAAAAAGTCGTTCAAAAATCACAATAGACTCCGAAAAACAAATAAATCTGAGTGATAAAGCCCAAAATTAGTCTTCATTTGTCCATGTTTTATTTCCTCCTCGTGGTCTTTTCTTGTATACAAAGCACTTCGACAAAAACATCCACCCAAATTGTTTAATTATTTGCAAAGAGCGCCTCCAGATTTTCTCTTTTTAATTGTTTCTAGAGACTTTAAAGGGGCGTTTTGTATTTGCAATTGCATAAATAAATATACAAATGTTATGGCTGATATCAATCAACGTTTTTGTTTCTTGCAGTGGTTTTTTATTGTCTTGCTCCATTATGTAAAACAGAACGGTCGTGGGTTGATCAGACAAGAGGACATTATGGCTGTTTATTTCCATATAGATATACTCATCAGCTGTTTTATTATACATCAATTTTAGAAATTACATTATCTATCTATCTATCTATCTATCTATCTATCTATCTGGATGTGGTAATATTTATCTTATTATCAACCTGCTTTTGCGTGTTTCTATCTATTTCAAGACATTGATAGATGCAAAGCCAATGCCTGTTAAAAAGTGCATATTTGGAAGGGACTTCATACTGTATCGAGCAGCCTGCCATAATTGTTATGTAAAATGATTTTCCGTCCATCGTACGAAACTACGACTTCGAAGTATCTCGATTTCTTAATTCTGAGGAGCGGAAACCAAAGAAGATAATTCAAAGAAACTAAAGAAAGATCTATACTCTTTAACCTTTTACTTATTTTTTCGAGAATTGCTGATCCATACAACTTCAAACTTGACACTGCACTACCGTCTTTACTTACTAATATATCTAGCGAATGTCAACATCGTTCAATTGTCATTTGCATACACACAGCGATACAGACATTGATTTCTCCAGGTGTAGTTAAATGTAAGTATCTCAGGTTGTATGTATGTACTTATCTCAGGTTGTATGTATTTATCTATCTCAGAATGCTTGTATCTGTTCATACGTCAATCTATCTATCTATCTATCTATCTATCTATCTATCTATCTATCTATCTATCTGCATAAGTCTTTATTTTAGCTTAATTTTAATACATCCACTTGAACATCTAAATATATTTCTTTCTATCAGTCTATCTATCTGATTCTTGAAATGAATCTTTTTTTCTTAGCCAGTGACTATGTTGCCCCAAAATTGTTTTTTCTGTCAAGCAGAAAGGGAAAGACTGCTTTCAGTGTAGACCTATGTTCTTTCCTTTAAGCTCGTGTGGAACCCATTTTTTAGATGTCAAATTTCTCCCACACCCTGTAAATGACCAACTACAGTTGACTGCACAAGCAATAAGAATCTTTGTAAACCCCAAAGATACTTCTGAGATTTCTTTAATTTCGTGAGAGAGATGGCTCTAGGGAAACTTTTTCATTATAGTGTCACAAAAAGCTGTTTTGTTGTTTTTTTTATTCGTAAAAAGAGCACCGTTCTTTATATTTGGCGTTGATATTAGTAATTAAAAGAGTCAGTGTCATCAGAAGTGTGTGGGGGAGAGAAATATGGATCAAGACGGAACGGGCTGAGTTGTTGAATAGGAGGACGGAAAAAAAGGTTTGAATTTAAATGATTTGTGATTCACGCTCTCGTGTGTCATGGAGAAATCGCTTTTCAATAACATCAACGACCGACAAATATGCATTCGCTTTTTAAGACTCATCCCCTCCCCTAAAGAAGGAAGTGAATTAAAAACACACACTAGTGGCCTCCTCCTAAAGACTTTAGATCTACACATAGGGTAGGATTAGATTTTTTTTCTTTTCATTTCTGTGGAAAGTGTATGTGAGTCAGATTTCTTCATATAATGCATGAGTTCTTTTTTCTAAATTCCTATTCAAAGATATGAGACTATTGGCTCAAACCATTTGCACTTATTTTAATCTTCTTCTTCTTCTTCTTCTTCTTCTTCTTCTTCTTCTTCTTCTTCTTCTTCTTCTTCTTCTTCTTCTTCTTCTTCTCATTTATCATTACTTAATCATTGTTCAGATTAGTGCAAGATTCGCTATTTTTACTAATAAAATAATATTATTAAGTTATTTGGCATTTGAAAAAAATAGTTATCATTATCCCGATCAAATATAACAACGACGTCATCATCATCATCTTCATCCTCATCATCTTTCATGCATTACCATATTCAAAACAGAAGC
The DNA here is from genome assembly GCA_963457665.1 of Thysanoteuthis rhombus. Lineage (NCBI taxonomy): Eukaryota > Metazoa > Mollusca > Cephalopoda > Oegopsida > Thysanoteuthidae > Thysanoteuthis > Thysanoteuthis major. Next base: position 5,553,646 of record OY735234.1, on the reverse strand, counting down.
CCAGAGGTTAACGCTGGAGATTGCATAAGATGTAGCGGTTATCACGTCTCAGTATCCTCGCGGACTCCAGACTGGACACTCAAGTCTTTTCCAAATTTTCACTTCATTAAATCTTGATTCTCAAGCTTTCATTATTGTTTCCTATTGCCATAAATAATATTGTTACTCTTATTGTCGTTATCAATATAAATGCTTATTGTACAAAATATTGTGATTCGTCTGAATCATTTCTGTAATTCTTAATCGAATTATTATCGTCTCATTAATTTTCAAACCAGTAAGATGTAGTGGTAATCTCTTGGGAAGTAGTGGCAGCATATCTCCTAAAAGCTCAAACATCCTCACGTCGCCGGTGTTGAGAATTCAGAATATTCTACCTTTCAGGTGGAATTCCAGTAATCTGATATTGTTTTCATATTAGTCCCAGGATAGCTTGAACCTGGTTTCATATTACCCTCAATACGATTCAGATTACCCTCCTCGCCGATTGAGCTAGAATGATAAATCTCCATGCTTACAACTCGATACGTTCATTGAATGAACTTCTAACCCGATTCCTAATCATTGTGAGATTTCTGATCAGCAATTAAAATCACAGTCTTTCATTCATTTTTTTCCATCTTGATAAACAAAAGAGGTAGGTAAAAATCATCTTCGAGCTTGTCCCAGATGATAAATAAACAATTAATAGTGAATAAATATGAATAGATATTTCTGTCTGAATCTTTTAGATGAGGGAATATCATCGTGTAAAGTCCCCCCCCCCAAAAAAAAGAAATATAAAATAGATAAATAGATACGACCTTACACTTACAAAAATTGAATTAGCTTGAATCAATTGATATATCTAGAATGACCTCCTTTGAACTGCATCAAAGTCAATTACCCTTGTCACCAATTTTTCTTGGAACGTTGGCACAAGTGACCTGCCCATGGTTTAAAACAAAAACAAATACGAACGGTGGTTATTACTACTCACCGTGTCCAACGAAGATGTTTGTTTTTTTTTAACCACCAAAAAGCCTTTCTCATCGCATCAACTACCGACAACCACAGGTTTCGACAGCCAATTAGCCGGCATGTCCTTGGCTTCTTACTTTCATGTGAATGCATTTATCAAACAAAAGCTGTAATAGCAATAATTATTTCCTGTGACGGGTACTAAAGAAAAGGATGACCCCAGAAAGGGACCACGGTAATTCTCGATACATTTGTCACTTTCAACTACCGTTTCTTTGTTTTTGTCTTTTTCTCTACCGCTTTGGCCGATGACTTTTACAACTTTACTCCTTTTCACTTTCACCTTTCAGAATGGATTTTTCTTCTGTGTACACTATGACTAGATCTGGACTCCTGCCATGGATTGGTTGACCCGTTCGAATTCGTTTATCCTACGGAGTTTTGCCTCGTCTATTTTGGTTTTCGCTTATAACTTATAATCAAATCTTATTCGTTTACACCGTTCCCAGTGAATCATCCTTCTTCAGCTTTTCTTATTTTTTTTTATTTTCCTTTAACAATAACAACAACAACAACAACAGCAACAACAATAGCAACATATGGTTTTTCCACAGCAGTTTCGGTCGTAGCTCAAAGCCCTAGACGATTTTGTCTGTATTCACGAAGACAAGTGAAGATTTCAGCATTTAACATTGGTCGTATGGCTAAATGTCAGTCGTTTGCACATCTCCAAAGGTATTACCCTCTCCCCCTACATAATCAGACATGTTTTTACTCCAACTCAACAAACTTTCATCTTAAAGGATTGCTTGTCTCATCTCCATCGCAAGTTCCATACGACACTGTTTGATAGTCTGATCCTCTAAAGGTGTTAAACTAATCCTAACTTTTGTTAGATTTGGTTTATACGACAAAGAATCATAGGAGTGTATAGAAATGCATCATTCTTATAACGGTATTTCTCTATGAACAAAACCATTATAGTTATATTATAATTTATTATTATTCATAGTGATTTTTTAAAAATATTTCCCACTATTTTCTATGCCTTTTATTATTATTTCCATGTAGTTTTTTGTCTTTAATTGTAGCAGTATAGCAGGGATACGTGGAAGAGGTGTGGAATTTAATTCCTTCTTCGTCACCAGATTTTTTTTCTTTTCTTTTTCTTGTATATCCTTCCTTCCAAATGTTTTGTTGTCGTCATCATTACTTCCGCTCCTTTACCGCCATTTTCCTGCTTTCGTCATTTTTGTCGTTTCCAAGGTCTCTCTTTTCTCTTTCTTAAAAACCTTTTCATTAAACCTGCCTGCCCTGAATATTGTTGATTGCTTCTGACCTATTAGCAGGTTGAAACTAAACCACTCTTTTCTTTTAACTATCTTGCCTTGTTTTTTTTTTCTCTGAAAAATTATGATTAATTTCTTTGCATCCATCAGATTTTTTTTCAAGAAATGGGGCGTATACATTTTCATTCAGTAGTGATGGATTAAAAAAAAAAACTTTTTGCATTTTCATTTATATTTCTGAAAAAAAACTAATCATCCTGATGTTATTTCCAGCGTTAACTGTATTCTTCTTCTTCTTCTTCTTCTTCTTCTTCTTCTTCTTCTTCTTCTTCTTCTTCTTCTTCTTCTTCTTCTTCTTCTTCTTCTTCTTCTTCTTCTTCTTCTTCTTCTTCTTCTTCTTCTTCTTCTTCTTCTTCTTCTTCTTCTTCTTCTTCTTCTTCTTCTTCTTCTTCTTCTTCTTCTTCTTCTTCTTCTTCTTCTTCTTCTTCTTCTTCTTCTTCTTCTTCTTCTTCTTCTTCTTCTTCTTCTTCTTCTTCTTCTTCTTCTTCTTCTTCTTCTTCTTCTTCTTCTTCTTCTTCTTCTTCTTCTTCTTCTTCTTCTTCTTCTTCTTCTTCTTCTTCTTCTTCTTCTTCTTCTTCTTCTTCTTCTTCTTCTTCTTCTTCTTCTTCTTCTTCTTCTTCTTCCTACCCACCCGTCTTGGTTCTCTCTACATCTCTTTCTGTATCCTGCTCTTCTTTTTTCTTGCCTCTCCTCTTCCCCTTCTTCATCTTGTTTCTTTTCTCTTCCTCTCCCTTCTTCATCTTGTTTCTTTTCTCCTCCTCTTCCTTCTTCATCTTATTTTTTTCTCCTTCTCTTCCTTGTATTTCTTCTTCTTCTTCTTCTTCTTCTTCTTCTTCTTCTTCTTCTTCTTCTTCTTCTTCTTCTTCTTCTTCTTCTTCTTCTTCGGAGAAGTAATCAGTCACAAAAGTAGGAAAGAAAAAGGGCATTACGTAAAAACAAATGCATTTTCTTAAATATAACCACAGAAAATCTAAAACAATTTCTCAACTTGAAAAGGTGAAAAAAAACTCTAATCAGGAGAGGTGCAGATTTATAAAAAGGAGAAATACCTAAAGAGAATAGAACCCGAAAATATTGAATTTATCGCAATTAAATGCTTAACAGTTGTATTTTTGTGAACGATTTCTTTTTCAAGAAAGGATAAGACGTAGAAGATGGAAGAGATTCATTTCTTTATTCACTTACTTTCCTGTTTCTATCTTTGTACTTCTCTCATGAAAGCAACAAAGGCCGGCTAAACAAATCGTTACACGTTGAAAAAGCCTCAAAGAGACGGTTCCTGGCAAGGTCTCCCTGATGGATTAAGTGTTTTTACCCAAGTGACAGCATCTGTTCAGGACATTTTTTTCTACCTGCTATTTGATGTGGAGCTCTCCTTTAGAAAGGCGAGAAAACAAAAGATGGGACTTGCGTTTTGAAATAGTCTTTGTTGTGTCGTCTGTTTCCAGTTGTTGCTTTTCTGTTTTCTATTTTTTGTTGTTTGAATTGAAAAAAAAGATTAAATCTTTTTAAAGTTTTTCAAGTGATTTAGTTTATTAGTTGTTGTGTTTATTTTTTCCACCTTATTTATTTTTTATTCATATTTCGTTTTGTTTGTTTTGTTACTCATAGTAGGTGCCAGTTTAATCTATTTTCGTTTCTGACTGGTATGTTGGATAAATAAAAGGATTTTCAGAGAAAGAGATAGAGGGAGAAACAGAAAGGAAGAGAAAGAGGGAGAAAAGGTGTGAGAAAGGTACATAGTGAAAATAAAATAAAAATGGAGATAGAGAAAAAGGAAGAAAAAGAAGATAAAGGTAGTGAGAGAAAAGGAAACATAGCGGGTGAGAAAGAAGAAAGTCTTACAAAAATATTTCATCGAAGAATGAAAATGGTCAGAATAAATTCTGTTGATGACATCATAGGCGTTTTTTACTGGAAAAAGTCTGAAATATTGTTAACAACGTCTAGAAACATCTATATTCTGGAGAATGTAGATATCATTTGTGAACCTGCGAAAATAAGGCCCCCAAAAGGTCAAAAGATTTTTTTCCAAAAAAAATAATCATCATTTTTAGAAAGGGTCTAGTACTGGTGCCAATTCTCACGTCTGTTGACAAAACGATGTGGCCAGGAGAGCTGGGACACACAAACTAACGTATAAACAAATAAGAAAGACACACGCAAATATATAAAAAGGATCGAATATCTTTTATGGCTACAGTTGTTAAATAAAGATAAAAGATAGGAAGAAGTTCCGGATGAAAGAAAGAAAAGCGAAATAAGTCTAGAAAGAAAGGGTCAGAGAGAGAGGGGGGAGAGAAGGAATGAAAGTCATAACAAAAGAAAGAAATAACAACTTAAACGGGAAAATGATATAAATAAGGGCATTGCATAAAGAAAACTATGTTGAAGAAAGAAAAGGCAGGATAATAGATACAAAGAAAGATAAAGAAACGTTGAATAGTGTGATAAGTGGGTATCACAGCCTAAGAAAAGAAAATGTTTACAAGAAGGATTTCACAAAACATGTTTCCAAAACCGCTATCTTTTTTAATACTATTTACGTGGTTCAACCGTAACCTCCTCGGCATCCAGTCAATTTTAAGGGACCCATACTTGATGTTTGCAAACTATCAATTCTGATTCAGTCATTCTACACTTACTTCATTATGATAGTACTATATTACCTTCAACTTTTTATGAACGAATGGATGTTTAAGGTTTGTGATTTTAGCTAGTTATCACCTTCGATTGTTGTTATTAATTCAAAAAGGTAATTAATTAGAGTGTGATATCTATGTGATGCATATACGACACGTGGATACGAAAATATTTGAAACTGAAGTCATAGCTGCTGCACAAAGATTAAAGCGAAAGCAAAGTAATACTATTAATGAAATGTTAGACATATTTGCCATATTTTTTTGAGGTATGATAAATTAAGAAATTCAATTGCTTTGCCAGTGAAGCATCGTTGGACCCCTCTATAATAAACGCTACAGGCCCAATACAAGCTTACTCCAGCCTTGAATTATTCACCTGTCAGTTAATCGCTGCTCAATTTGTCGCGAGGTCAATTCGTCCCGAAGCCAATTCGTCGCGAAGTCTGGAAATGTTCAATTTTTTTTTAAAAAGTCAACGAAAGTTTGATATATTAGATATCGAAATTTTTAAAAATAAAATTATGCGCAACTGTTATTAAGAATTTGTATTATTTTTATCACATATTAATACGCTGGTTTATATCTTAATATTTTCTCTTTCAGGTGGTATACGATTGTTTGTTCAGCTAGTGTTGTTTGAAATAACAAACGTAAATAAATCACAGCAATCACCAGAAATGAATCTGCTTAATGACTAATTTACCTCAAAACTAATTGATCGACAAACAGCTCAACGGCGACAAATCGTCTTGGCACCATCTGCTCTAAATAGTTATAGAAATCCTTTCCCGTATCACCCATTCCTGACTCACATTTTCTTCGCTCAAGCATTCTATATGTTTTATATCAATTTCTTGATTTCGGTAATTCACCCATTCAGCTTATAGGAAAATTCACACGAGATGAGTCTATTGAGATATATGTGTCAGCTCGTGATCAGACGCCTGGTGGCCATGGCTAAAGGTTGAGCGACAGTAAGTTTCCTTTTATACCCAGCACCTTCCTCAGTATCCCCAGAATGATTTTTGTTCTCATTTTGGTATTCAAAAGGCATTTCAGAAATGTTTTTGATGTCGCGATGATAATGTGTTTATTTTCATATCAAGTTAGCTCTTTCTATGTCGTGATATAAGGAGTAAAATTCACGAAAGAAATACGTAACAACTTTCATTTATTCTAGTACTTATCTCTTTACAGTTGAAATTGCTTGTGAACTTCTACTTCAAATAGATGGTCAGTGTGTTTCCAAAGATCATGGGAAGTGGCATGTGACGTCCAATCGCAGCAATTGTCCATTACAGCCTAAGGATGAGAAACGAAGGCAAGTTATAAAAAGCCTCCATATGAACAGCGAATCTGACAGAAATGAAAACGATGACGGTTTTCGATCAAGATGATAACAGCCAAGATTGATCGAGGTGAAAGTAGTGTCCATGATGGCCGGGGCACTGCAATATCCAAGGGAGTAACTACAGGTCATCACTCACGGAGAAGTTATTACTTGAAGGCGTGGCGTACATGACGGGTCGAAAATAGTGACCACGGGTCATTTTCTGTTGATGTGATTCCTCAATCATAATAACAGTTGGGATGGTTCTCGTTGTTACTGCAGGGTTAATTGTGGATAAGCCGACGCCAGCTATACTGATTCAGGGAACTTTATTTGACCACTGGTTGTAGATATCGTGCTCTGTGACTTTAAGGGAAAGACTTTAAAGAAATGGATTGTGAGAGAAACAATTTTTTTCTTTGAAATAACTAGTGCTATACAGTGAATTTATGGCACATCCAATTTTATATAATGTCTGTGTAACGCCAAAAATGTTTTTTATGATAACCTTTAATCTCACAGACGAGATTCTGACTCTTATTATAAATGGGATTGAACGGACAACATGCATTGAATTATTTTTAAGTATCATCAATTTTATTACTAGTTTCACTCTATATCAATACTGTACTTTTTTATCGCAATAATCGTAATGAGAAAATCGATGGTGGAAATGCTTCATCAGAACATTTTTAAAATAGGTTTTCAAGTAGTTTAATCATGCGTCCATGTTTTAAATTATAACTTCTTGGTAAATCGATGTTTATTTAAGCTCTTGCCCGAAAGTGGTCATAAAGTTTAAAAGAAACAAATTTTAATAGCTATTTTGTACATTGAAATAGATATTATTTATTTACCAATTTGTAATTTAGTATTTCTTTTTAACATGGCACCGGTGTCAGTGACTTAGAAACTCATAGCAACTCTATTTTTCAAATTAATTAAAAATGATTAGCTGTTTCTCAGAGGTTGTGTTTTATTTCCCTGGAGAGTGTATGGTAGATTTGTTTGCTGAGTATTACATGTAAGACATATAATCATTCATAGAAAATATCCAGATCCCCAAAACAGGGCATTTACGTATATAAAAAAAGAGGACACGCTAAATAATAAGCCTGTAAAGGTCACTGGCTCTCACAAACAAGGAATGGAGTCGAAATGTTTCTAGCGACAATATGAAATGGGTCTGCTGAAAAGTCCCATTTTAAGATTATCTAGCAATAATCATTATCCTCAACCCCAATATGTCCAATGGATGAGGGCCTCCCCCCTGGTCTGTCCATGGTGACTGCGATTACGCAAACCTCTTCTATGTCTTTCTACTTTATCACTCCGTTATATGTCTGTTTTTTTCCCACTGTGTTTACTGTCCCATAGACACCAATCACTTAGCCTTTTGGTCCATCTGATGCCACCCTTTCTTGCCAAATTCCCGTCCAACTCCATTTGTATTGCTTTGTTCATTGTGTTAAATACTTCACACTAGTCTTCCCCCAGATACATGTTGAACTTTTTCTATACCTTAGATTTTTCGCTGGTATTGCTCTTTCCATCGCTCTTGGTGCAAGTGGTTCTCTAAGTTCGTTTTGTTAGTTTCCGTGTTTAGTATCTGTAAGTCATAGCTGGGATGATCCATTGACTGCTTACTTCACGCTGAAGTACATTGGCAAAGTACTTTTCAATATGTCTCTATTCGTACCAATTGATTTCCAGCCTTTTGTTATGTGACATTTTATTTCGCTTTCATGGTCTTTCTCTACATTTATTATCTGTCCCAGGTAAAAAAAAAAAACCCCGTCAACCTCTTCTTATAATGTGTTATATCTGATATAACACCTAATAACCGATGACTCTAGGGGGTTTATACTGAATCTTTGACATCAAAACAAAAAAGATGTGAATATAATCGACTTCTTCGTCGCATGCTGGAATCAAGAGGAACCTTCCCTCTCGCCCTACCTGGTTGTTAATTCTAAGTGGTGATCAGCTCGCGCACATCAAGTTCATACTTTTGACTTGGTACCCTTCCCCAGTGGTTCAGCGAGTCGAAACGGCCAGGCCAACTGCTAAGATTCAAGTTTTTTTGTTAGGGTAGCTTTTCTTAGATGGACTTGCTTACAGGGTTTGAGGGCTCCATCTTCCTTGCTACCTTCCTCAAAGCCAGGAGTCAGGAAGTGGATTCACGATTTTCTAAAGGGCATTAGTGCAAAGTGATCAAAAACTCTCTCAGCCGGGAATTGAACTCGGTTCCATTTCCCTTGACTTCACACCTAATACGTGGATCAAATCTCGTAATAGCAAAAAGGTTTGTGTAGATCTTTTCCTTTCGGAGTATATGCCTTTTTTTAAAAGAATCAACCCTGGTTCTAAATTTCCTCATCCAACCTCTTCATTATGATGCTTCTTGGACAGTATTTCTGGTAAAAATTAAAGTCAGGTTTCGTTCACCATCAGATCTCAAACTCTAACCAGAGACAGAAATAAATGCACCTTCCAAGGCGAAACCTGTGTGCATTGGGATACTTTATCGTCGTATTTCCAAGTGACTATGAACTTGTGATAATTGTTGTTTTTCTAAATGCTTTGGGGGGCTTTTGTTTAACATTATATCGTGTTTATTCCAATGAGACCAAAAAAAAATTCTTATTGAGGTTCGAGTACAGAGATGCTATTGCTGTTGGTAACAACAATGGAACCTCGATGCGGAAGAAAGCCATGCATCGTAATATTGTGATAACTGAATGACAGAAGCAATTTAATGACTTATTTTTGCCACGAGAACGATAATAATGGTGAAGATAATAGATTAGATTATTAACTATCTCACTTTTATAATCGAGGTAATAACGATAAAAATGAAGTTGACCTTTAATATAATCAAATGGTATAAATTCATATCACAAACATTAAGTACATCATCGGGGAATCCAATTTCATCTTTACAGAAACGGAAAACGCAGGCTTTTGAATATTACTTCACCCCGGTACCAACACTACATTTATTTAGATCATCATCATCATCATCATCAACATCATCATCATCAGTCTTTTAACGTCCGTCGTTTGACATAGACCTTCCCCAGGATTAGCCACAATTCTCTATCATGGGCGTGGAGCCAGTATTTCCTGAATCTGTTTAGTTCATCTTTCCATCTTTTGTTCTGTCGGCCTCAGTTTCTCATGTGATCTCTGGGGATCCAGATTGTAAGGCGTGAAGTCCATCGGTTGTCTTTCATTCTTGTAACATGGCCTGCCCATTGCCATTTTTAATAGTTTCTATGAAGTTACGGACCCCCATTTTCTTCTTTATATACTGTGCTGTCTTTTCATAACTCTCTCTCTCTCTCTCTCTCTCTCTCTCTCTCTCTCCCTCTCTCTCTCTCTCTCTCTCTCTCTCTCTCTGTAAAGTTAAGTATGATTCTCTCATGCACACGTTGCATACTTCTCAGTTTGTAGGTCTGCCTCTTGGTAAGATTCCATGTTTCAGCTTCATCACCAATAATTCTGAAACAAAAAGTATCAGAAAAGTATCATTTGATATGTTTTCCCAGTTATCACTACTCGTTCTTTTACAAACTCTTTTTTTTTTTTGCTTAATTTTCAGTCGAGAGACTCAATTCAATAAATAACACAAAACTGATACTTTCTCTCGACTATCAAATTTTCTGATTCATTTCACTTCGAAGTCCAACGAAACAACTACAGTAAATATCAAAAATACACGACGGAAATAATTCACCTTGGCACTGGGAATCCGTTCATTTCAGGTTGACTCTCCTGAAGGTTTGCAGCACTCCTTGGGGCAATTAATACAAACCTATGATTGAAACTGTCGCATGACCAACGTCTTTTGGCAGCATGCTGCGTCGGGGGTGATCAGTTAAATCATTGGGGAAAAAAAAAGATGATCGGTGAAAAAGTTGCTCCTGTCACTATTTGTTGGGTGGTGATCACCAAAAAAGTCTGAATTTCAGAAAATGAGCATGAAATCTGTTGGGCTCAAACTAAGGGATTAATTTAGCATAAACTTGCACTGAAAATTGAACCCCAATATAATTACCTATCGGGGTAGAGGACTTGAAAAACAGTGAAAACGTATTTCCTAGATTCAATGAAAAATAAATGTTTCAATTTGCAGTCCCTTAGCCTCATTGGTGTGACCAGTGCGCATGTTACATAAACATAGAGCAAGCCAGACAGACCAACGTAGAAACTGGAAAAACCTGTTTTGACAGTTTTGGTTGACAGTTTCTAATATCATCAGCATCTTAAGCATCATTCTTTTAACGTCCGTCATTTGACATAGACTTTCCTCAGGATTAGCAACAATTCTCTATCATGGGCGTCGCGGAGCCAGGATTTTCTGAATTTATGTACTCCATCCCTCCATCTCGTATTCTCTCGGCTTTGGTTTCTCATGTGATTTCTGGAGATCCATGTTGTGAGTCCTGATGTCCATTGGTTGTCTTTCATTCTTGCAACATGGCCTGCCCATTGCGATTTGAGTTTTTTGGTAGATTCTATATCTCTGACTTCCGTTTTCTTCCTGATATACTGCGCTGTCTTGTGATCTCTCCATGTAAGGTTGAGTATGATTCTCTCATCTCATGGTCATGAACGCCATCACCCTACAAGGTTTCTAATACCTTTTTTCTAAATACTGAAATCAACGAAGGGATAGGACCAAATATTTATGGGCTAGTCAATAAATCTCATCTATTTTTGTCCTATGAAGATTAATCATTTCCTATCTTTGTGATTATAATTGTGACGAAGGAATTGTCATGAAGTGATACGACTAACATAGTCTTAATACAGCAGTGACATTTGTGGCAGTCCAAGGTCCTGTATTTCAAATAATCACGTCGATCTGAGCGATGATATTGATGTTTATGATGATTATTTGTTGTGGGATAGGCTTTTAATATTCGCGATAGCGCTTGTGATGATTATAATAGTAAATTAAATGATCCTAATAAACGCAGACTTAATGTTGGGTCGTAGGCGGGGTTCTAAAGTCATTGTTTCATCTGTGTGTGGGTGGATGTTGTGGTTGTGATAACGCTGGCAACAGCAGTGTTCTGCATGTGTCCAGAGGTCAAAATTCTTGCGGTGGGGGTGATAGTGGATGCGATGACAGTGGCGAAAGGAAAACGTTGTTTTACTTGATATTACGACCGGTGGTGTTGGTGGTGGTAACGGTCAGTCCCCTTTACCGTAGCAGTGGCTATCATGGTGCCGTTGGCCATGTCCGACATAAGGGAAGTCACAATGAAGAGCGGAATGGTTGCGTTTAGTAGCACGGGAAAATGTGGAAGGTCAGTGAAAGTGTGGCCGAAGGTGAGAATCGTTGGGCATTAACATCGGCCTCAGTAACATTGGACGCTGATGATTCTGGCAGGCGAGCCTCTTAGTGGCAGAGGTCGGTACAAAGATGCGAGAGATGGTGGTTACGGGGAGAATGAAAAGCGGTAGATGGCCGGAGGGTATTGTATTGAACTGTGGACATGAAGAGGGACATGCTCGCTGAATGGGAGGAAATGTTAAAGATAACGATGCCAAAATGAGAACAGTTTCCAACCGCCAACCTCCTTCTTCCTTGTTTAGTTCTAACCCTACTTTCTTCTATTAAAAACCTAGATCTGCAATCACAACAAACCTCACGACTCAGCAGATGCCGAGAGTGAGGTCGCTGGCCTACCGACTTACTGATTTCTGTCCGAGGAGAGAAACATCCAAGGTTATTGCTTTTGTCCACCTATCTCTCTCTCTCTCTCTCTCTCTCTCTCTCTCTCTCTCTGAGAGAGAGAGAGAGAGAGAGAGACACGGCAAATAGAATTGCCTCTGAATCACTATTATTCAATATTTCTCTTTCTTTCATTCTTTGCTGTTCTCAGTGGGGTACACGTCGTCATCTTCTCTTTTCTTTTCTTTCTTTGCCATCCTCTTCGGAGCACAGGCGGGAATGTTTTCCTTTCTTTCTTTCTTTCTTTCTTCCTTTCTTTCTTTTCCTCCATTCTTTCTTTGCTGTCCGCCTTGAGGTACCACAAATTGTTCTTCATGCCAGTCCTTTGCTTGGACGCGCCGAAATAAATCAGCTCGTATAGTCTTGGCATTTGGTATGCTGACGCGTTAATCGTTCGTCGATGTGGTCTCACGCCGAAACTGAGAGTTGCCTGTCGTGATACATGCCAAATGATAAAACTATGCAAGAGCCCAGAACACAAGCTTGACAAATATTCACGCATGTCTTTACCCGGAAAAAAGTAAGGGTGATTGCTACAGATCGTTGGGGAGAAAGCTAGTTTACTTGACCATAACTTGCATAGAGAGTTAAATCCTTCCAATTATTGTGCCCTTGAACCAAACTAATTTCAGTCAGTATCTGCACACATACACGTACACACATATAGTCTCGTACATCACTTTTACTGCGTAGTTATTCCAATTTTCTCTGGGCAATCTTCACACTGTGACATTATGCTACACTGACATTAACAATGTATTTTCGAAATACGTCGAACCTATCCCCAAAAAATTCTGAAACAACCTAAAATAATAATAAGCAAACAAGATCATGATCGATTTGGATTTGGCTAAACAACTTCCAATCCATTCATTCTAAAATGACCACATGCACACACAATGGTTGACCATTTAATAACACGAAAAACATAACCCAGGAAATCTTCTAAATTCTCTATTTTTATTTCAATATATGGATCCATTTTTCGTTTTGCAGTTTCTTCGTTATTCAAAATATTCAGCATTTGATGTTGAGCAACATTATTTACTTGAAAAACGAACTTTTCAAGAAAGTTTACTTTAAAAATAGTATTTTGACAGGGCCAAAAGGCGAAATATCTTAGTATGATATAGTCGATTCGAATACTACTATTTTCCGTATTGTCCACTTGATATATATATATATATATATATATATATATATATATATATATATATATGATCAAAATTGAAATCAATATATTTATAATCATAATTCAAATCAAGTTTATCATACTAACATGTTTCGTCTTTCGGCAAATGAATGGATTATTAAGTGAATTACATCAAATAAAAACTTATTTGAAATGATCTACCGTCAATACACGGTTAATGTATCACTCGTCCTAGGCAATGTAAATAGAATAAACAATTAAAGAAAAAATGCAGGAATCGAAACTACCACTGATAGGGTAGCCGCTTTAACGTATTGATGCCTTTTTCAAATAAGTTTCTTTATAATATGACGCAATTTACAACCCATATATGTGTGTGTGCGTGTGTGTGTGTGTTTATATATATATACATATATATATATATATATATATATATATATATATATATATATATATATATATATATATATATATATATATATATACATAGTACATGTAGTACAAATCAGTCTAGCAGTATAACATATCATAATAATATATCGATAATATAAAGTCACTTCTGATGTGTAATGGATTTATTTCATAGAGTGATCGATACATGCAACTTTTTACTTTTGAAGTTAAGTTGTTTTAGAGTAGAACTGATGAGGCCCGGAGAGAGCAGAAACATGAGCTAGTTAGTGTAGCGAATCCACATTCTACAATATATATATATATATATATATATATATATATATATATATATATATATATATATATATATATATATATATATATATGTGTGTGTGTGTGTGTGTGTGTACGTGTGTATGTGTATGTGTGTGTGTGTGCATGCGTGTGCATAGTTTTATTAAGGAGAGTTTTGAAAGGAGGGTTCCGTAGGAACGATCTAATATCAGATAGCATTGGTTACTATATCATACGTGTTATTACTATTATATATATATATATATATATATTTATATACGAGAATATATATATATATATATATATATATATATATATATATATATATATATATATATATATATATATATATATACATATATATATATATATATATATATATATATATATATTTATATATATATATATATATATATATATATATATATATGTAAGAAAGAAAAAATATAAAGAGAAGGTGCAAAGGGTGGTCATTAGGATGATAATGATGATGATAACTGGAGCAATAATGACAGCAAGTAAATGCAAATAGCTCCTAGAATATCATTCCTACTTGCTCTCCTTTTTATCAATATATTACATAATACTGAACAAAGACTGGAGGGTAGACGCTTATAGATTGACGCAGTTACCAAAATAGAGAAAAATTAGGTGCAGAACGTCAAAATAAATTAAAAAATTACTGAGGAGGGGTAAGTAGATGAGCAAAATACATGTTTTTTTCCCTCTGGGCAGGTCGAGGGATGACTAGAGAGAAAGTCCGAACAAGCCTCTGGAAGTCGAGGTGGTCTATGGTCACATCTGAGGTTATACATGAACGGGAGGAGGATGAGGGAAGACATTTATAATAAGTTTAAGCAATGATCTCAAAAAAACAAAAAAAACAAGATGATATGTTACGGCGCCTCGTAGATAAGGTGAGAAGTTCAGGGCGTGCTCAGGCAAAAAAAAAAAACGATCTCAGAACAAGAGGGCCAGGTTGGCGGGTACTGGTTTGCGTTAGGGTGTAACAAACGTCATTTGTTTTATTTTTCTAATTAAATTAGAGGTCCCAGGTCTAGGCTGCTGCTGGTCGACGCCAAGATGGTCGACCCTTGCCCGCGCAATCATACATATATTTATATACGAGAATATATATATATATATATATATATATATATATATATATATATATATATATATATATATGAATGTATTTGTGTGTATTAGTGCACATTGTCGTGCATATGTGGATGAATATAATGAACTATACATAACCAAACTCGATTGCATATACGTATGAGTGTAAACGCACAGAGGAGGCAACGCATAGCTGTCTGCATGTTTAACTGTGTAACTACATGTAATTTACGCCTGTGATCTCATACAGATATAAACGCACATGATGTACAAACATATATATATATATATATATATATATATATATATATATATAAATATATATATATATATATATATTTTATTAATTATTTACATATATACATAGTTTGATAATTATTAATTATATTATATGTATATACACACACACACATATATATATGAATATGAATAACAATGTATATATGTATCATGTACACACAAACACATATACATGTGTGTGTGTGTCTGTGTGAGAGAGTCTCTGTGTGTGTGTGTGTGTGCGTGTGTGTGTTTCTGCCCTTTTGGGGCTTCTTCAACCCACCACCCATTGGATATGAATAACTGATTTATACTTTGGTATATATATACATATATAAATATATATGTGTGTGTGTGTGTGTGTGTGTGTGTGTGTGTGTGTGTGGAGTTAATATATTTTTCCAGTCTCTTTGAGAACTCCAGTATCCCCATATTTCAACCCTCTGAGTGGTAGTGTGTCGGGGAGCAATATTTCAATCCTCGCAAGAGTACAGATATACTTTTATTCTTGGTAGGGATGCCAATCCATACGTGAAAAAATCTTGTCATTTTTGACGGGTACTATGCTTGTCAGTCATGTAATAACTTAGAATATATTTGCGTATTTGTGTGTATGTATATATATATACAAATAGTCATGCATCTATCTATGCATGAATGCGTAAATAGGCTCATGAGTATTCAAGTGTGCAATTATTAATCTATATATATGTTCATTTGCACGATTATATGCTTGTATGTCTGCACATTCCTCTTGTGCAATCGTACGCATGTGTGGATGACATTTTCTTGTCTTGTCTGTACATTTGCATGTGAGCTTACAAGTGTAAGTGTGTGTGTGTAGAGCGTATATTCGATTACAAGTCTATACATTAATACTTATCTGCGTATATCTAACTTGGAGAGTCTGTTTGCACGAGCTGGTATATAAGTAAATATATATGTGTTTAGCAGTGGTGTGTGCTGCTTTATATATTAGGGGTGCTTCTGTGCAACAGAGGATGTGCAAAAACGTAAAAATATCTTATTTTATGTAAAAAGCGACGAGCAGTAAGGAAGGTGGTCCCGATTGTAAATTGTAATCCTCCCATCGTTGCTTTGTCGATGTTACAAACGACAAACAAATAAAAAGAAACAAGCAAATTAATAAATGAAACAATTTTGATTTGACAATATTATCCGCTGATTATAGTGTCTAATCCCAATTCTTTTTTCCATTACTTTTGACAGACATTGAAATATTTTTACGGACAAAACTTGTTTTAGCAAATTGTCATTTCAATGCTATTGACGAGATAACTCGTCTTACGAGATAAGTCGTCTATTCATTCGCCAGATAGCACCATATCGCTTTGCATGTTGACTTTGCTCATATGAATAATTGCACTTTTTCACATGCACTAATTACTTTTTTTTTATATAAGTAGGTCAGATTTCTTTGACTCTTTGCAGCCAATTTGATTTGCTTAATTGTAATTAATTAATTAAATCATTTGCAGATTTCTTTTTTGTTTAAATTGGTCCGATATCTAACCTGCTTGCTATCATGGACAAGATAACTCATCATAGCAAGTCATCAGTCCTGTGGCACAGACAAGAAGAACCCGGCACAAGAGTTACACTGTTAAAATAATACTTGGCAACTATCACGTTAATACATGTCCTGCTAATTAGCCACAAAAAACTATGTAATCTATGTCTGTATATGTGTTTGTCTGTGAGTGTTGTGGGCGTGAAAGCATAAAAAAGAAGAAAAATCAATTTTTTTTTATTACGATATAACATAGACGCGTAGGAATATATTGTACAGAGTCTGACCTAAGGAACTTATCAGGGTCATTTCAGAAATCAATTAGCTACAACGGGTTCTCTTTTGATTTAATTAGGACTCAAAGCAAATGTAATTTGCAACTGACTTCAGATGTAAATAAAACGATCAAATTTCTTCAACTTCTTGCAGCCGATTTTTTGTCCTTAATTGTAATTATTTTCGTTGAGAATCAAGTTTCATACACTTTATACATACATTTATTCAGTGTGTAACTATGCGCATATATATGTTCGTATATATATATATATATATATATATATATATATATATATATATATATATATATATATATGTATATGTATATATATATATGTATATGTATATATATATATATATATATATATATATATATATATCCCACGAAGAAACATCAAGAGATCAAATCAGTATCGTAATTGTATGATGAAATATACAAATTAGTTGAAATATGGCGTAAGGACATAGAAAACATGGGAAATGTTTTAGCGTATGGATAATGATCGAAAGGATTTGAATTAATTGAAAAATTGTCAAAATAAGAAATAGCGGGATAAAGAGGCATTTTGTTCCTTTTCATCGACAGTGGAGGTTTTTAAAATACTAAACTGACACTTCATGTGCAAACTTCTTTGTTTACGTATCACTAAGAACTATGCCAACTCAGAACTTGAAATGTGTGGCAAATCACTCAAGATGCTCTCCTTTAAAACACACGAACCTACACGGAAAATGCTTCATTGTAGAAAATATACAAGAGTTTGTGCGAGTAAAGACAGAACGACCATGAGAATTGACGGTGAAACCTTAGCAGAAGTTATATGATACGTTTATATAGGAAAGCCAATAAAGCTAGAGGAGGGCAGCTGAAATGCAATAAGACGGTGCATAGTGATTGAATGGAAGGCATTTGGTACGAATAGAGATATACTGTAGAGCAAACTACCATTGTTATACTACTTATGAGGTACGTGTGCAAAACCTGGAAACTTACAACCCTTCCCCCCACCCCCAATAAACACAGAATAGCTCAGAGTGCAATAGAAGAGCAATGTTAGGAATACTTTTTAGCAATAAGAAAAGATCGACATGGGCGAGAGAAGACCGGGGTAATGGATATCGTAGAATAATTAGGGTAACAAAAATGAAGATGGGCAGGGCACACTGAGAGACGGAGGGGTAACAGGTGGAGCAAAAGGATAACAAACTGGCAGTCGGGAGACAGTAAAAGCAGCAAAAAATAATCAGACACGAGGTAGAAAAAAACTTGCTGTTAAGACAAAGCAGATATTATTGTAATCACGCTAGTCATGGAAGGAGATGGGAAAGGCCTTTGTCCAGTAGTGGACTCATAGTGACTAGAATCTACCTGTCAGAGATGACGGCGTTATTTCTGTATCTATCAACACTAAGGAGCCAAAAGCTATTTGATTGGGTTACTCATTTTTAATAATTCAAGTATCCTAATTATTTTTTTCCTAAATCTCAAGTCATCTCAAGCAGTTTTAATGTTTTATCAGTCATGAAGTCTGAAGAGTTCATATGACGTAATTTTCATGTTATGTCATAATAGGAAGTGAATCAACCAATGGAACCATCACATTTGAGTGCAAAAAAAATCAAATAAATAAATTAACAGAAAAAATGGCATCAAAGCCCATCTATAAAGCTATACATATATACATATATATATATATATATATATATATATATATATATATGTGTGTGTGTGTGTGTGTGTGTGTGTGTGTTATAGAGAGAGAGTGGTTGGGTGTCTGGATGTTGGTGTATGTGAGTGTGTGTTCATGTATGTGAGTGTGTATATGTGATTGCGAATAGCCTCTTTGCTCACACAAATTTTTATGTTTACGAAGGAAGGGGGAAGGGACTGAAGGGGGAAGGGAGAGTGTGGACAGAAAAAGCTGAAAAGGAACTGAAAAATAAATATTGAAAAAAAAAACGCTTAAAACAGTACTCAAAGACACGTCTGTTTAGTCACTCAATAAAAACCATCACGCGACCACAACATCTTTTTTAACAACTTGCAGCGTTAGGGATGATCGATTAAAACATTTCTAAAAGGGGTGATCAATGAATGAGTTATCAGTAGGCTTGTGATCACTAAAAAACTATATTTCAAAATAAAAGCTGGCATGACACAAGATGGGATCGCTTTAGCCAAAATTTGACCCTCTCCGTCTAAAAATTATTGAAAAGAGAAATTTCATGACAACAAAAGTAAGTTTCTTCCTAGACGTAATAAGAAATGAATGTTGTATTTTTCCTACCTTTAGCTCCATTGTTGCTGCCTGTATGAGTGATATGTACATAGTCAAACAGCCAGCAAGCCAGACTCATTAAAAAACTGAAGAAACCTATGTTGACAGTTTTGGTTAGCGATTTCTAGCAAACGAACACACAGTACATTAACAGGTCAAAAAACATGGTAAGGAACCGGTAAATTATATTTTTCTTTTAGTTTATGATATCAATCTCATCATCAGTTCAAGGCTTTGTTTTAGATAATGACAACAGACAGTGGTTCAAGACAAAAATGAGCGAAGATAGACAGAACAGTATTGGGGAGCTATGGCAGAAAAAAGAAAAAAAAAAGAATGAGTCGTGGAAAAGAAAGAAAGAATTATTGGATTTAAAAAAGAAAAATGATAGGATTGAGAAAAAGAAGAGAGAAAGTGAGAGAGTTTTGTTTGATTGAGAAAAGAAAGAAAGTAAGGAAGGGAAAGAGAAAATTGATTAATATTGAAATCGCGAGAGGAAGAAGGTCGAAAAATATTTTTTTTTTGAATATCGGCGAAAATCTGATTTAACGAAAGAGGATGTGAAAAAAACATATATTCCATATCTTTTGAAATAGCCACAGAAAGAGAGAAAGAAAATCTGCAAGAGATAAGAAAAAGATCCACAGAAGGAAGAATGAAAATTCGTGAAAGCTAGAAAGAATGGAGAGGTGAACATAAAAAAAAATAATGAATCAAGCCGAACGAGAAATATCAAAGACGGAAAAAAAAGTATCAAGGAAAGAAAGGCGAAGTGACAGAAAAAATGCAAAAGAAATTAGCAAAAAAGGTAAACGTTATAAAAATAACGATTGGAGAGCAAGGAGGAGAGCAATTTTGCTTGAGTGAGGGTCGCTATTTTCGGAGAGTTGTTTGCCCATCATAAAATGTCTCCATTAAGAGTAATGACAGTAAAAAGTTGAGATGGAATCAAATCACAGAACGGGCGACCACGGAGAAAAACCTGCATAGAGTAAAACTTTCACCTGGGGGTAGAGAAACAAAATGCGAAATTTCTCTTATCTACTCAAGCAAACGATAAATCTATACTACCAACCTCCTCTCTCACTCTCTTTCTAACACACACAAACGCACACACAAACACGCACACACTTTTTGTCAAACTCCTGTGCAAATCGGAAGTTGACTTAGTTTTTTCTACCATGACAAGAACAATCCTCATCAAATTTCATCGTCATCATCGTCAGCCTTTTAGCGTCCGTCGTTGGTCATAGACCTTGCCAAGATCTCTCTCTCTCTCTCTCTCTCTCTCTCTCTCTCTCTGTCTCTCTCTCTGTGGCTTTTATGCAGTTTCTGTCCGCATACCAATTTTTCTCATCAATTTCTCTCTTTCCTATTTATCTGTAAGCGTATCCACCTCCAGACTCCCCAAACACACACACAAGCACACACACACACACACGCACACACACGCACACACACACACACACACACACACACATATATATATATATATATATATAAAGAAAATACATATTAATGCAATGCGACGATTGAATTGATTCTTTCCCAATCCACAAGATGTATTGATGGTTGGGTAGTGTAACGTGTGCAGAACCAATATCCAAAGTTGAACGACCGGCTTAGCTGTTCTGGCAATGAAAACCAGCGTCTGAAATGCTTGACATATTTTAGACTACAACAACTATTCCTGATTTCGGAAGCAGAGTCTTGTAAATGCAAAGTACAATGATATGCAAGGATATTATGACCACCTTACTAGTAGTTTGTTGGTTCTCCCCATGCCCTCTAAATAGTTCTTACTTGACCACGCACGCACTCAACAAGACCGCTTTATGTTTCTTCTGGGATCTGGTACCAGGATACTAAGAGCCACTCTATCTGTATGTGGTAGAGATTTTGCAGAGCAAAAATGTTGGCCAAGCACATCCCAAAAGTTCCCTTTGGGATTAGGATCTGAGGACTTTGATGCCCAAGGAAACACAGGGGAGTCTTTTTTGTGTTCCTGAAACAGTCCATATGCAGCTCAGGCAGTGTGGCAGGGAGCATTCTGGAAGATACTACTGCTAGTGGGAATGTGCTTGGTCTCCTATGATACTGAAGTCGTTGGAAAGCGTCTGAGTAACTTCCGCATGAAGGATAGGACTCGGTGTTTCCCAGAAGAATATTACCAAAATAATCTTACTACCTTCATCAGCTTGTTGTTTTCCAGCAGAGCTCCACAGGAAAAAGACGCTCTCATATCTTACTATCCACAGTATTCAGGAGAAAACAAAAGTAATGGAACCAGGCAACCTCCTCCAATTAGATACAAGGTCCATGGAAAAAGTTCTTTTTACTCTAAAAATGTCGGTTTGATCAAAGTTCTTACAGCATTCAACACAACATATACAACTGAACAAAATGAAGTACTCGAAGCCGGCTTACCTACTTATATATACCTCTGACCCTGACATGTGCAGTTGTCACGAGACGCTAGCTGTCATTTTTGACACCTGTCGCTGGTCATAATGTTTTGGCTCATCAGTTTATAACCACAGAGAGATATTAATGGATTGAGATAATAAAAAAGAGTAAATAGATTATCGTGGCTTGCATAGCTCTCGTGTCTTCGAGTTTGTCCATTCATTGTTGCTTCATTGAGCGCATGCACATTTCCGTTGTTTTATTATGTTATCGTCTGCTTTATTCATTATTATGTTTATAATATTTTTCTTAATATTTGTGTTTGACAAGATTGAATTTGGTCGGCAAGGAAAAAGGCTTGCACGCGCAAGTCCATGTTTTCTGTCTCTCTCTCTCTCTCTCTCTCTCTATTTTTTTAAGGAGAGGATTTGTTTTTGCACGTTTTTTTTTTATCGAAACCTTCTCATCTGTAGAAATCTTTTGCATTGCTATTTCGACCTTCCCACCCCTTTTGTTTTGCTTCCTTTTGCCATCGTCATGTTTCATCTTTCGACCTTTTTTCCATCGGTTGGGCATATGTTTTTCTATTATTCAGAAATAGCAGTGATAATTCAAAAAAAAAAAATTCTCTGAATGTTTGTCCCCACTTAATATATTTATACTGTTGATGCATTTTGTTATTGTTGTTGTTGTTGATGTTGTTCTGAGTTTGTTTTTTATCAGTTTCCTCCCCTTGGACAAACAACTCAAAATATTCTGGAAAGCTTTGTTCAGAGTATTAGATGAATGCCCAATCTATGTTTTGGACACAGTAATGCTAAAGGTATTCGGTCACAGAGTAAAGAGACAGTAAAATACATACCATATATATATATATATATATATATATATATATATATGTGTGTGTGTGTGTATATATACATATATATACATATATATATATATATATATATGTGTGTGTGTGTATATATATATATATATACATATATATATATATATATATATATATATATATATATATATATATATATATATATATATATATATATATATATATGAGAACCATGCAACGTGCACATGAAAGAATGATGCTGGGCCTCACAAGGAGAGACCACAAAACAGCACAGTACATCCAAGAAAAGAGAAGAGTTAGGGACATAATAGAATCCATTAAAAATCTCAAATGGCGGTGGGCTGGCCATGTTGCAAGAATGGCAGACAATCGATGGACATCGCGACTCACAACATGGATCCTCCGAGACCACATATGCAACCGAGGCCGGCAAAATGTTAGATGGGGAGACGAGCTAAAACAAGTTCAGGAAGTACTGGCTCCGTGACGCCCATGATAGGGAAGTGTGGCAAATCCTGGGGAAGGTCTATGTCCAACAACGGACGTTAAAAGACTGATGATGATGATGATGATGATGATATATATATATTTATATAATTATATATATATATATATATATATCATAAAATACGTGAGTTCAACAAACCAAACGCACTAAAGAGATAGACGAAGAGGACACACAAACGAAGACACGCAGAGATAGAGGAGGTACATACACAGAGTACACAATACATAGATAACAAAAAATTACACACATCCTAAGAATATCCATACCCAGACTCGAAGATAATTCGTTAAGATCAAAACCGGACGATATGACCCAATTATTGCAAAGGTACAAACCAGTTGAGGAAGAGGAAAGGTAAAATGGCCGATGTCATATTGAAATATTCAGAAAATTGCCATTCTGAAGAGCTGTAAAACAGAAAATCAAGAGATGGGCTAATTTATATATATATATATATATATATAGAGAGAGAGAGAGAGAGAGAGAGAGATAGATGGATAGATACTGCGTTGCATTACTCAGTGCTAGATATCTGGGATATCTTGATTTCTCTACTATACTGCTCTATTTGTCTTCTAATGTAACTACAAGTTTCCCTCAAAATAAATATTACCATTTATTATCCTTACGAGCAGAATGAAAATCCAACGAATAACTATATTGCCACGAATGAACACTCAAATGCATATAAACAAACCGAAGTCCATTACAATCTTTCATATACCATCTTGCTGAAATAAATCGTTTGTTACAAAATTCACTAAATATTCAGTCGAATCATTTTGCAAGATTGATTAATTTAAGTGCATCGCTAACATAACTAGTGAATGTAGAAATAGCATGAGAGTTCGGGATATATAAGGAATGAGTCCATATGATTATTTGGCTTTCGTTGCTCAAGCGCTGGAGCGGGTGTCATTTCAAAAGAGTTCCTGGGGAGAAGGAGCTGCAGCCCACCGATCCACTAATGACCCTAAAATGACGGTCTAAGTGGCTGAGAAGAATTGCAATTGAAAGTAAGATGGAAGATATAAAAGTTTACAAAATATAATGATTATGTACTCTCAACTAGTGATCATAAAAGTAAGTACTGTTCTGTAATGATGCTATAGATAGATCGATAGATAAATAGATGAAGAGTTTATGTATCAACTGAAAAGCAGCATGTACAATATAGGATAGAGGGGGAAGACGGAGAACGGTTAAAAGTC
This sequence comes from Thysanoteuthis rhombus, assembly GCA_963457665.1. Taxonomy (NCBI): domain Eukaryota; kingdom Metazoa; phylum Mollusca; class Cephalopoda; order Oegopsida; family Thysanoteuthidae; genus Thysanoteuthis; species Thysanoteuthis major. Next base: position 5,529,314 of record OY735234.1, on the reverse strand, counting down.
ACCTTGTTTATTCAATACATGATCATTTAAAATGAATACACTAAAGAACATCCAAGCCACAATAACTGAAATCAAAGAAATTGGAATAATTGAGAACCACAGAAAAAGACAGGAAGAATCTGATCCAATCTCTCTATTTCGTCTTCTTTGCCGAAATTCAATCATGTTAGTTTCCATTGTTCAAACAAATCCTCATCGTTTTTGTTTTGTTTTTTGTTTTGTTTGTTGTTTTCTGCAGGAAAATGTTTCGCGCCATATTCCGGTCTACATGGCTTTTACCAAGTGACTAGAACCACTGCATCCGTTTTCGTAGTGGGCTATTAATCGGTTATTCGATAATTCCGAAATAGAAAAGGTCTCCATTGAGTTAATTGTTGTCTTTGAAGAATTTAATTCCTTCAACATTGAATCTAAGTTCCGTTCTCTTTTCACAAAGGCTTCTTGAAAGTATGTGTATGATAATTTTGTGAATATTGCATAGATGAGAGAAGGTGTGAGACAATATGAAATACTATACTAACAAAATAAGAAGAGAAAGGTTCATGAATTATATTTTGACAATATTCGACTTGAAATTCTGCAGCCTGACTATAAAAGTACTGATTGTTAAAAACGTACCGATACAACTTGTGGAATGATTTCATTTAAGCGCATTACATTTCAGAATTTATATATATATATATATATATATATATATATATATATATATACTTGCTCAGCTTGGCTTATTCTGGAATAAAAGCCACTAGTGTGGAGCATTCGTTGGAGGACGACAGGGGACAGCGAGTACAATTCGTTTACCATTTCTTTACTTCGAGGCAACTATACATACATATATAGGCTACTTAGTTACCCGTTGAGGTTTCATACCAAATTCTACTTCAGCATACCCAAATAAACTTGCATTGCTTTGCATAAAAAAACAGAAAATATACAGAGAATCTTAAAGAGTGAGCTGAGATTGTATTCGAATGGATCTGAAATGCTTACATTGACGAAACAGCAGCAAAATCAGGCGGTATCATCAGGTATTGCAATAGCGCCATTGGTTCAATGATATTATGTTTCAGGCCCGGAACCATGCTTAAGTGTTGTGGATTTCCATAGCTGACAGGCCATATCAGACGTAGGATTTACTAATGTTCAAGTAAGTTCAATTATGCCCGGGAAGCAAATTTACTACGAACTTTTACCTTTTGTAAGATCAGTGAATATGTGGTTAAAGTGACGAAACAAGAAGAGTTATCAAGGTAAGTAGTTATTTATATCGTTATAATACCAGAAACACATACACACACACAAACACACAAACATATATATATATATATATATATATATATATATATATATATATATATAGTAGTGGCTAATAATATCAAACAATTTTTAATGTGGCAATTCATTTTGATATCGATGAGGCGTTCCTCGATATCGTAGTTTTTGTTTGTAATTAATGTCAGAATTCAATACTATCAAACAATGATCTAGAGGAATTCATAAGTCTCCGATACCAGCAAAACTGGTATTAAAACAAAAACGAATATCGATGTACAACAACGAGGAAACAAAATCATAACAGACTGAGATGGCAACAATTAGAAAAATATGTATCTCCATAACAAAACATTCTCAAAAACTATCATCTACCATCTTTATGGCGACTCCAACCAAGTTTACGTCAAACTGTATTTCCATTCTGAAATCGACCAGAAGAAGCTACATTTTTATTCTTATTGGTATTAAAAGAAATCACCATATTCAAACTCCTTCCGAAATGCCATATATATATATATATATATATATATATATATATATGTATGTATGTATGTATAATTTTTATATGTAGATCTTAGCATACAAAAGAATTATATACACATATTCAATATATACGTGGGCAAAATTTATTTTGTCAAAACACGCACACATAGTATACAAATAAACCTATGTGTGTGTCTGTGTGTTTACTTATGATAAAGATAATATTACCTGTTAGTGATTTGCTGCGATATCTTGATTGTATATTGTAAAAAAAAAATGGGAACTGTCCACCGTAATTGCTTTGTCTTGAATAACTTCGAAAGCCATCGTGATTATTCTGAAAATGCTGGCGTCACACGAGCTTGTCTACTCCAAGAGAAACAGATTGGCACTTGATAAAAATAAGTGCGAAGTGTTAATGATGACGAAGACAATGGTAATCATATTGCAAATAGTCATAATGGTAAAGTTGATACGATGTGAGTATCACGACTATAGGTTGTTGTGCCGGTAAGATATTTGATGTGTGAAGTAAACGTAAATCACAATGTGCACAAAAGTGTTTGGGCGATAAGAGATCAGAACAATCAATAATATGCAACATTTCCTTTCATTGATTCACACACACACACACACACACACACACACACACACACATATATATATATATATATATATACTCTTCAATAGGAATGGAGCACTCTGATGGATGAGGGATTTCTGTGTAAATAAATATATCTCTTAAATTTAGCCTTACTGACTGTCCAGTTCCGTAGTCCGGAGATAGGATATCGGCCTGAAATGAAGGTTTCAATTCTGCCTCACGGTACTGGATGGGATAAGGGAAAGTCTATAGCCACACTGAAGAGATGTGAAAGATGACACTATATATATATATATATATATATATATATATATATATATATATGTATATATATATATATATATATATATATATATATATATATATATATATATATATATATCATCATTATAATCATCATCATCAGTCCTTTAACGTTGGACATAGACCTTCCCCAGGATTCGCTACAATTCTCTGTCATGGGCGTTGCGGAGCCAGTATTTCCTGAATCTGTCAAGTTAATCTCTCCATTTTGTGTTCTGTCGGCCTCGGTTTCTTATGTGATCTCTTGGGATCCATGTTGTGAGACGTGATGTCCATCAGTTTTCTTTCATTCTTGCAATATGACCAGCCAATTGCTATTTGAGTTTGGTTTTTTTTTTTTTCATAGTTTCTATGATGTCACAGACACTTATTTTCTTCTTTATATACTGTGCTGTCTCTCCTTGTGAGGTTGAGCATGATTCTCTCACGTGCACGTTGCATGCTTCTCAATTTGTAGGTCTGTCTCTTGGTTATGTCAGGACTGTATACGTATTAGACGGCACGTCTGTATTGAATTAGAGTCTGAATGCTCTACTAAGTATCAAAGGGTCTCACCACAGTATTTCTACCAATGATCAGAGTGTGATATCTGTGCATTCTTTGGAAAATGTCACACATGAAATTGTGATACATGTACATGGATAAACATTGTATTTCATATGCTGATAAAAGCACACAATCACTCGAAGTCTGGACTTGTACGATTGTCTCAGCTATACTAAGGGCACCAATCGATTTGCCTATTGATCCGTTGGTTGTTATATCTTCTTACTAAGTGTCAGGCCCATCTCCATTTCTGTTGCCTAATTGTTTGCATGATGTCTTTTGCTCTCGTCTTCCTGTGATCCATGTTTGATCATATATATATATATATATATATATATATGTATGTATGTATGTATAATACATAGGAATACAGTATGAGATAACATGTCTTATATGTGATGTGATGCACTTTTTGTGTGGTCAGCCATTAAATTGGTCCAAAATGTATCATATTTGTGCTTCATTTTGACCTTTTACTAGCATAAAAAATATCAACGTTCCACCCATAGTGACTGTTAATCTTGAGGTGGTTTGCACGAACTACCCTCAGTTCACACACACGGTACAAATTCATGAGACTTGTATATATATATATATATATATATATATATATATATATATATATATATATATATATACATCGTACGAGAATTGATCAATGAGTTAGTAGCTTTATACGTAGGTATCAGTTATCATTCACTAAATAACTTCAATATATCTATTTAGTGGAGAAGTGTTAGGGTTAGGGGGATTGACAAGTAAGTGTGTTTGTTTAAATGAATATCTTTTCTGGAGTTAATCTTCATCCTACGGCCCTTTAGACAATCATTTGTATACTTCGATACGTCTATGGGTATGCTTGTGTGCGTGTATACATATTCGTCTATACATGTTTATTTACACAAATGTATATAGTTATAGACCTTACACTTTAAGCGAAAAGAATACTAGTATGAAAATTACGTAATTTCAGTAAAAACAGTCCTCAAAATCACTCTATGAGCTCACGTTGATTTAAAACCTGATCCCTGTTGGTGTTCTATGTTCAAATATTTTGTGTTATACACGGAACAATGAATTTTATCATGTGCTTTGAATATGAATGCTAATGTATCCTAGATATCACAGTGGGGACTATCAGCTGTTCTGCCTAATCACGTACCTGTTTCAAGGTTTGAAAACAGAACAGGCGTTTCACCATAGCCTCCTCTTGCTGATTCGAGCGGATACAAAATCCCCACCTGTATTCAACTTTGATATATATATATATATATATATATATATATATATATATATGTGTGTGTGTGTGTGTCTGTGTGTGTGAGAGGATTTGTTACACATACACGTTCATACTTCTGCCCTGTATTGAATCATTCGCCTGAAAAAGTCCAAACAGGGCAGAAACATGAACGTATTTGTATAGAAAATTCTTACTCCATGACTTAATGTTTGATATCAAATGCATTGAGCACTTTATGAAATAAACCCATCACACATTGGATATGGTGTTACATTATCATTCATTCCTGATTTGCATTATATATATATATATATATATATATATATATATATATATATTGTCACTTCCCGAATGTAAATTAAGTGTAGAAAATTCAAAGTTCCATATTTGTCTCCTACAATTGCCATTGTTTTAGGTTATTGTTTGTATCTTTTGTCTTTTCTTCCTCTCCCAAAGCTTTTGTCGCCACTGCTCGCACATGCGCAGAGTTACGACGGTGACCGTTCCACACAACTCTTCCGTAGCTGCCAACTCCGACACCTGCCATAGCTGAGTTCCTTATCTAAAATCTTCTCCCATGGAACTTTTGACACCGTTCTGATGCTAACTTTCCCTCAACTGCCTTATTACCATTTTTCACCGTCTTGACAACAATGATGCAATGCTGTTGTGCCTTGTCAGTGCCAAGTAGGCACTATCTCTGTTACCAACATTCTGGTACGGCACCCTTCCTTTCTCAACTTTAGTTTCACCTTACTTTCTTCCTTGCTTTCTTCCTTTCTTTCTTTTTCAAGAATTCTGAATTATGTCTCTTGTCTACTTTCCATCTCTTCCTCACCATAGAATTTTTTCTTATTTACTACGATTTCCTTTATTCTTTACGGTTCTTTTCTCTCTCTCTCTCTCTCTCTCTCTCTCTCTCTCTCTCTCTCTCTCTCTCTTATATATATATGTGTGTGTATGTGCACACGTGTGCAAGGGTGCATGCATGTGTGTGTAACATATAATAATAATAATTGCGTCATAAATGTGTGTTTTACATTGATGCACTCATACACGAACATATATATATGGATACATGTATATTCTTAAACACACAGGCACATCTCTCTTTCTCTCTCTCTCTCACTCTCTCTCTCTCTTTATATATATATATATATATATATATATATATATATATATATATATGTGTGTGTGTGTGTGTGTGTGCGTGTGCGTGCATGTGTGCGTGTGTGTATTTCATGTTGGGGAGTTGATCTATAGAATAATATATGATCATTCACCAATTCATTTCTTTTTTCCTATGGCATATCTATTCCTTTTTTTTTCATTTTTTATCGTCCTGAGTTTAAACTATTCCTTCTTCTTCTTCTTTTTCTTCTTCTTCTTCTTCTTCTTCTTCTTCTTCTTCTTCTTCTTCTTCTTCTTCTTCTTCGCTTCACTTGCAACATTCTGTTAATCACTTTTTGTCTTCTCCTCCCTTTGTTCCTTTCTTTTTCTCTCATACCCAGACAATTACTAAAGGAATTTTCCTCTCTCTCTCTCTCTCTCTCTCTCTCTCTCTCTCTCTCTACATATATATACCCTTTTAACATCACCATCCCTTTCTTATTAACTTTTCAAAACCTCTCCCGTTTCTCTCTTTGCTATTATGACTATATTTTAGTTTCGTTCTGACTTGACCTCACCTCCGCTTCTTCTTTGATTCATTTTTTTGTTTTCTTAGCAATCACCTTTCTCATAACTCAACACTCCACACGTACTCAGTTGTTCTCCATTCCGTTCCTGCGCTTTTACCACTTTCAAAGCCAGTGCTTTTTTTTGTTTTGTTTTTTCTCTCTTTTAATTTTTTAGAAATGACAATTTATTTTTCTGTTGAAAATTTTAACACTCGTCGAAAGGCGATATTCCGCATCTTCAACCGTCGATAATTGTGTTCTGTCATTTGTTTATTTATTTACTTGCTAAGTTTCTTGCTAATTTATCTTTTTTCATTACTTTTTTTCTATCTATTCCCTCAAATTTGAAAACCTTCATCCATTCCGTTGGGCTTTTCATTTAGTTGTGCATCATCCTTGTCGCACTCATCATTCTCTCAATATTTATTACCCAGAACATAGCAAGGCATAAGGTCAAATGCGTGAAAGAAGTGAGAAAGATTGTATTGCGGCAAAAAGTAAAGAGAGAACCCGTTTTTAAAATCGACACCAAAAATCAGGCTTTTATTTTGACGTGTTAGATAACTATGAGACAATTATTCGTAACGTTAAAACAGAGAATCACCTAAAATACAAAATATATGGAATCGCCTTAAGTTACACGTGATGCTGTGAATAAGTTGGTCTTACCATTGTATTTGCCACCACTTCTTCTCTGCTAAGGAAGAACCAATTCCTGATAGATTTTTAAAATTTGTTTTCGTTTTTGGACGTTGCTTGTCTTAGACTGAAGGCCTGGTTTCTGGTGATTCATCACCAAGGCATTACCTCCCAATTTAATTAAATTGGATATAGTCAGCGGGCGCGCCCTCATGTCTGAAGCTAAACGCAGACTGAACTAGGCAATCTTTGAGGGTTATATATACATATATGTGGATGATACAATTATCTAATTATTATTCTTTATATATGAGTTATAAATTGCATTATATTATATAGAAAACTATTTGAGATGATCTCTCGTCAATATATCACACCATTTAGACAACGTAAATAGAATAAACAATCGAAGAAAATGGGGCCTGTTGCAGGAATCGAACCCGCTACTGATAGGGTGGCAGCTACGACACAGCGATGCTCTTATTTGGGCCTTTGCACTACCGGCAGCTAAATTGAGTGGCATATTAACCGTGTAGTGACGAGAGATAATCTCAAATAGGTTTATATATAATATTATGCAATTAATAATTTATGATTCATGCTGTCAGACCTTTCCTTTATATATATATATATATATATATATATATATATATATATATATATATATATATATATATATATATATATATATATATATATATATATATATATATATATATATATATATATAATGATTGAGTCATCCACGGACAGCTGTTTCGTTGTATTATAACTCTTCAGTATGCCTATAGACTATCCAACATCCCTTCCAGTACCGCGAGGTAGGATCGAAACCTTCGTTTCAGGCCCAAAGACAGATATTCTACCCCTGCCCTACTACTTTAACAACTAATCCCTACTTTGCATATTTACATTTGTTATCTGCTCTATTAGTTTCTTTCAATGCAGCAGTTGTGTTATTAAGAAAAGGGTATATGATGGCGATGGGTCGGTCAAGAATGAAAGACAACCGATTGACATCACGACTCATAACATGGATTTCCAGAGATCACAGGCGTAAACGAAGCCGACAAAATACAAGATAGAGAGATGAACTAGACAAATTTAGAGAATACTGACTCCGCAAAGCTCATGATAGAGAAATGTGGTGGATCTTGGGGGAAGGTCTATGATGATCCAACAGAATGATTATCACTCTCTCTCTCTCTCTCTCTCTCTCTCTCTATATATATATATATATATATATATATATATATATATATATATATATATATATATATACGAATGTGCATGTATCTGCACAAGGCTACGTAAATTGCTCAAGTAAATCAATAAAACTATTTAAAGAATTCAGCCCATACAATATATTAGTAGATACATCGGTAAATGTGTCGCATAATGAGGAAGTAAGCAAAGCAACTATTCAATTTTAAACGTAATCTCACTAACTATCAATGCATTTCATTCATTGGTGAATATTACTATTAAAGATCAAACATTATATAGTGAAAGCTTCAGATCAGAATTCATTTGTCAGGCTATGGACTTACTGATCTTCCTCCATAAATACACAAACATACACATACACACATACACACATATATTTATATGTTTGTGTATATATATATATATATATATATGTATATGAATGTGTGTGCTTGTGCACATGTTTATGAGTATTTCTTTTTCTAAGTATCTTCATAGGTATATAAATAGATATGTGAACTTCTGTGTATGCACCAGGCATATGTATAAGTCTGTGTGTATATATCTATCTATCTATACATGTATGTGATCTTTTACTCATATATTCATATAAACGTAATTTCTTACTCAATCACGATCATTACAGGAGAAATTTACCTTAAAAAAAAGGAAGGGTAGAGCTAAAATCCAAATAAAAGATTTAAAAGCAGAAAACTTTAACCCCAACAACCGCAGATTGCAAGAAAAGTGACGAACCTTTCTTTCCTCGTGCCCCAGAAATTCGTAAGAGTCTTGCAAAACAGCCGGGTAATCACGTTCCCTCATCAATCGTACTTCCAGGTTGAAGCTGTCTGACTGTCCCGAAAAGATATTGGACATATCAATCAGCCCGGCGCTTCTGTTTGTGGGCTAAGGTTGTGGTTGGTGCTGCGCCACGACTGAACCCGCGCTACTCAATCACGGCGATTGCGAACGAACTCCTGGTCGAGTAGAGCGGCCTTGATCGGGAAGCAGGAGACACTCCGACGCTCAAGAGACCATTTTACTCTGACCTCGGACAACATGTGCGTATATGACATAGATGGCTCTTTCTGTGAGTATGCAAATAGAGTTTATACGTATATATTTCCTAATTTACGCACATCAAGAAAAATCTATACTGTTATATAAAACTCTATTTATTGATGCATCTTATATATCTTCGTTTGTATATTCTTGGACACACATGCACACCCTCACACACACACACACACACACACACATACATATATATATATATATATATATATATATATATATATATATATATATATGCATGTAAGTATGTTACTAGTTTCATGGGATGTTTGATAGATATGTCCGTAATATGACACGTAGTTTTTAGCTGAATTTTGATTTGAATGTTCGATCTATCTGAATAATGAAGAAGCGTTGAGTTAAGCGCACTGACAATAGAGAATTCATATTAAAAAATATGTTTACTCGTAAAGTAATCTTCTTTTTTCCCTTCATTAAACTGTGAACTTATTAACGAACATATATATATTTGCATCATATAAAAGATTGTACTAGAACACACAAACGCATACACACAGGCAAAATATATATATATGTGTGTGTATGTGTGTGTGTGAGAGAGAGAGAGAGAGTGAGTGAGTGAGTGAGTGTATTAAGAGTAAGAGAAAGAAAGGGTTAGATGTGTTGATGTATTGGTGTTCTGCACATTCACTTAAGCACTTTTATGCGTATATACGTGTAAATACACTCATGTAAAGGTATTGGTATGTGTGCATTAACTCATGCAGACGTACATCTCTGTAAAAGACTGTACATGCCAGTATTTACGATAAAGTATTTCATTCGAACCTCCACGAATGTACTTTGAGCGTGAGTTGGGTAAAAAAGTCCATATCATACATCTTGTACTGATAAGTAGGAATGTATATCTGTATAGATACGTTTGTAAATAAATAAAAAAAATGCCCAGACGTCACTCTGAACGCGAAACTAATCTGACTGGTCATTGTCAAGACTTGCATCATCATCATCATCATCATCATCAGTCTCTTGACGTCCTTCGCTGGACTTTGACCTTCCCCAAGAGTCGCCACACTTCTCTATCGTGGGCATCGCGGGGCCTGTACTTTCTGAATTTGTTTAGCTCGTTTCTCCATCTAATACTCTACCGGCCTCGGTTGCAAATGTGGTCTCTGGGGATCCATGTCATGAATCGTGATACAACTGGGTAACAATTTTTTTTACTGCTACGACCAAGCCAAGTAATGAAGAAATAATGTGTGAGACCATGCAGATATCATACCGGTGTCATATATCAACCATCGTTACAAGGGATTTGGGCAAGATATCTGACAAAGAGATACTGGGTGAAGAAAGAATAAAATCACGCTTCTCCTACACAGTCCTGGTTGGATTTCGAGCTCAATCCATTGATTCAATTTTCCATACTAATAAATGTCAAGCAACACTAAAACTGCTGCTATTTACTTATTCAAGCATACTGAATATGCACATATACATAAAGATGTCTGTATTTTACACACAAGCTCCGTACACTCGTTAGTATACATGATAGTTTTATGATATATATTTACATATTGGCTTTTTAATGTCCGTCGCTGGACATTGACCTTCCCTTAGACCCAAGGCGCCAATATCTCCTGAACTATTCCAAGTTGTCATTCATCTCATATTTTGCCGGATACAATATCATATATGGTCTCTGGGGATCAACGTTGTGAGACCTGATGTCCAATGGTTGTCTGAAATCCACCATTCCCACTAGAGTTTTCTAATGGATTTTATGACATCCCTGACTTCTGTTTTTCTCTATACTGTGCTGCCTTGTGGCCTATCCATCTGATGTTAAGCATGTTTCTTTCCTGTACCCTACACATGCTTCAATATACATCAATCTATTCTTACGTATCCCCATGTGTATAGATGTATTTACGTACCGTAATACTGTAAAGTAATGTGTGTCTAAATTCACTGATCCCAGTATAAATATATGTGACATCCACGTACATTACAATATGATAATGCCCTATATAGAATAATAACGTACATGTATGACATAACCTATACATTGAAATCGTTGCTGAAATGGAGGATGTTTGATCAACAATGCTGGGTGCCACGTTGATAGAAGAAACAACTGATGAGCCCAACAAGAGAAAATTTACACGTCGTATCATATTAACAAAGTATACGTAAAACATGGAGAGGAACACTGAAGAAAATTATAACTTGCATTGACTGATATTGATAATAAGTGAGTGAAGTGAAGCTTTGAAAAAGTTTATTATGCTTAGTGTTCAAAGCTGAAAAGCCTTCTAGAATATATATATATATATATATATATATATATATATATATATATATATATATATATATATATATATATATATATATATATATATATTGTGTCATTCACTGACAGCTGTTTCATTGTATTATAACTCTTCAGTCCAGCTATTGACTATCCATAATACCATCTAGCCCCACTAGGTAGGATCGCAACCTTCGTTTCAGACCCAGAAGCTGACATCTTAACTCTGCCCCACGCAGATACTGGACGGTCAGTAAGGTTGAATTTAAGTGATATATTTACTCACACATATATTCCCCGTCCATCAGAGTGCTCTATTACTATGTTGGAATGTATAAATATATATATATGTATATATATATATATATATATATATATATATTTATATATATATATATATATATTTCGGTAAAACTTGATGACACGGATGTAAATTATAGCCATCGTAAATATTAAAGAGGATGCTTCTTTTAGTGGCTAAAATAGCAGGATCTTTCCATTTTTCATTTCCAGCTAATTTTGTTGCTGAAAATGTTGAGGACGCTCGAAAACATACGATGTCTCCTGAAATCTTTGAATATTCGAATTACATTTTGATAAACATTTGGTCTTCAAAAGATTGAGTACGCTCAAAAACATACGATGGGTCTTTCTATTCCAAATTTTAACCTGAAAATATGTTTTTGAATAATATTTTCATTGGAATGAATTTGAAGGGTCAAATGATTTCAGGGATCATAACATTTGTAGCTATAATGTTAAAAAAATGAAAAAATCCAGCTATTTTTAGTCACCAAGAGATGCAACTCATTTTGATATTTACGATAATCAATTTACACCCGTGAATGCTAAGTTTTCTCATTTCTTTCTATTTGAGGAGGGATCGATCTCTGATGCAAAGTTTGATATTACGTTGAAAATACCTGTAATACGACAGAAATTTCTCTTGGATCATTAAGCAGCAGAATTTTTTATTCAACAATACATACATATATATATATATATATATATATATATATATATATATATATATATATATATATATATATATATATATATTATGTACACAAATGTATATTAATGTGAAATATTTTTTCTTTACCTGCGTATATTGGTAGATTATTTAAGTATCCATCAGGCTTTCCTTAGCCTTGCACGAGGCCACTAGTGTGAGACACCCTGTGAGAAAGCACCTCCTATACGGCTCTAATAATTCTCTAGTCAAGCTCACTAACCATTACTTCTCGTCAAGTCCATTACATGCACGTATATATATATATATATATATATATGTGTGTGTGTGTGTGTGTGTGTGTGTGTGTGCATTCAATCAACTTATATTGTTCATTATTTTATCTAAATGCCATAATATTATAAGCATTGAAAATGAGAAAAAAAATGCTCCAAAGACTACTAAACCGTAAAACTATACTTACACGTTCAAGAGGTTTCCATATAGATTGTCAAAGTGTGGCTCCTATTCCCCGATTTTGATTTTAAGGACAACATTGCAGCCATATCAAAAGTTTAAGCAAAAAACACTCAGATGACAATATAGTTCAGGAATATTCAGCAGGGAAAATGTTATAAAGTACTTGCTAAACAATTTGATATCCATGCAGCCAAATTGAAAGGACATGGCGCTACGTTAAAGATGCCGAGAAGAGAGGCCCCTCGTAAAATCCTTCGGTATGCTGCCTCAAAGATCATTAGCAAAGAAGAAAAACAGTCTCACATCACTCGGAAGGAATTGGTCGAAGATTTAAAGATGACAGAAATGATTATCTCTTGCCAGGCAGTTAGCAACGTACTCAGAAAACATTAATCGAGGCCCAGTAACTGAGGTATCACGGTTTGGTAGAAGGAGCATTTCGCTAAAGACGACTAATATTTCAGCAATATGCTTCCGTCAGATGAAAACAAAATTCGGATTATCTTATCTCAACCCCACCCGCAATGTTTGGAGAAAGCCAAATGAAGCATAAAAGACGAGGAACGCCGTTCCGAAAGTTGTAACATCACCGTTGTAATATCATAATTAGTTGCTTTTTGTTTCAGTGAACAAAGCCTTGAGAGGAAGATGGTTGAAGATAAATACTGAGTTGATTTTGGTTGAACGTCTTCTTTTCTTCAGGGAGCTAGGCATGGTTGTGTCTTCAAATATGATAATAACTCTAAGCAAACTGCCCGGGAGACTAAAAAAATGGCTGAGGAGGAAACATATTTATGTTCTTGAGTTGCCCAGTAAATCTTCAGATCTAAATCCCACTGAAAAATGGTGGTAGCAATTAAAGATTCAAATCGGAAAACGTCAATCCTCCAATCTTGGAAATCTGAAGAAAATATGCGAAGAAAAGTGGTCAAATATGTCTTCTAACATCTGTGCAAGTTTGGCAACCGTCTACAAGAAACTTCTAGAAGCTGCCATGACAAACAAAGCCTACTTGACTTGATATTTGTTTAGCTTCCTAGAAAGGTTGGATACATTTTTACCGTTCAATAACCGATATTATTGAATTTCCAATCTCATCTGATATAATCTTTGAATTCTTGTTTTCATTATAAGTTGTATTGTTAGAAACTTGTATAAAAAAATTCAGATACCTGACATTTAGAAAAAAAAGCTATTTTAAAGTAAAGTATATTTCTGAACTGGGTTTAATACTTTACGTCTCGCTATATATAAAAGATTTACAGTTATACAATGTGTCATTTATATACGTGAATAAAATGAAAGGGGTAGCAGATAAAATTTGATTGATAATCGTTTTATTTATCCATTACACAAATGAATGTGATCTATCTCAATAAATTTCTTTGTGGTTTATGTTTTAATATTTAAACATTCTGCTCCAAGATTCAATCCTCGAGGACTGGATGAGAATTGCGGAAAGCTTTCAAAGTTTTCCCAAAAGCTTCTATTTCTACTGACCTGCCTTTTACCTCATTTATTTTCCTCTGTGCTGTCGCAGATCGTGCCGTTCGCCCTCAAAGAGGTCTAAAGGGGTTTTCCTTCTCTTCCCCTTCTTTCTATTTGTCAACATTGTTTCTACTTGCCACTGTCAGGATTTGTCAGGTTCTTTGGTCAATGGGCGTCGGTAAGGAGATGGATGCAACAATGAAAGTTCGGTCAAAGTGGGATGGTTGATCCGGGTTTATGTCATCGGGGGTTGGAGGCAGATTGGGTCGACTGCTCTTATTATTGCTATTATGAAACACGGATGACGTGAGAGAAGACGAAATGATCTTCTTATGAAGTGAATTGGATTGATAGTCATTGTGGCTGGGTCTTATGGATAATGTGAGCGTTAGATGAGTCGTGGAATTAAGGTAAACGGAGGGAGAAAGGAGGAGGAGAGCCAGAAGACGGGTGCTAGATGAAGGAAGAAAAGGGGTAAAGAAAAACGAGGAAGAAGAAAATGAATCAATATACAGGAGGAGAGAAAATAAGTAAAGAAAGAAGTGGAGGAAAGAAAGAAAGAAAGAAAGAAAGAAAGAAAGACAGAAAGAAAGAAAGAAAAAAAGGAAGGAAGAAAGAAAGAAAAATGGGAAGGAAGGAAGGAAGGAAGGAAGGAAGGAAGAAAAAAGAAAGAAAGAAATGAAGATAGGAAGGAAGAAAGTGTGGAAGAATTAAAGATAAACTCATAATAAAGAGAATGACAGGGTAATCAAGAAAAGGCAAAGACAGAGGAGAGGGAAAGAGCACAAGGATGAGAATATGTTGGAAAACAAAACGTTTAAAGTAGAGGAAGTAAACGAGTTAAAAAGGAAAAAGAAATAAAAAGGTAATAAGTTAAAAAGTCAAAAAAGAAAATATCGTTCATCAACAAAAGAAGAAAACATGCTGAAGTAGAAAAATATAATAAGATCATCTTGGAAAGGGCTTGGTATCGCCGGAAAAAAGGTTTTGATTTTTGATCATGAAGAAAAGTACAGGTGAGAAGAGAAGACGGATGGAAAAAGAGACAATGTGTAAGATTACTCAAAGAATTATTGTACATCGAAAGATCCAGTGCGAAACGAAATAAGTATTGATGAAAGTTAAAACACAAACGTATTTTTTTCTTTGCACACTGTACATTCATGACCTGTAGTCTGACCTCCGTGCTTTCAGAGCTTGATCTGATTAGTCGTTTATACAAACTATAAAGAGTTATAACATGGGGATTACAATGGGAAATTACAGGGAAAATCGTTCTTAATAACATCTACGATGTCTTTTAAGCCCGATTAGTCGATAGTATTACAGAAAAAGAAGATGTGATTATAAACATTTGATAAAATATTGGTGAACTTGAAACAAATGGAGAGTAGCCAACAGATACCTATTATCATAAGTTGATGATAATCTGTCACTACATATGTGTCTATATATCAAAGCTCTTTGAAAATTAATCAACCATGATTATACTGATCTTCTGTGATCAGATATATATATGTACGTGGGAATGTGTGTATGCTTCCTCTGCTATCCGAATGTAAAAAGTTCCTATACTAAGAAGCAAGAAAAGTAGACTACAGATCCATGTCATTACGAGTTAAAGTTAATGTCACTTTAAATGTGGTAATTTGGTTCATAACAATGGTTCAAACTTCGTTTCTCTGTGTTAGCTACAATATGCCATATTGTCTCCTCTGAAGTATTGGGCACTATTGGAATATATATGTCTCGGATAACTATACACGATTTGTTGTGTATGTTTTATTTACATACATACATACATAGATACATACATACATACATATATATATGTGTGTGTGTGTGTGTGTGTGTTTGCTCGCTATCCAAAGCTGGAGAGTTCCTATACAGACCTCTCGTAAGCCGATATGAAGAAGAATCAATTACCATTAATTTATATGGGAGACATATTTTAGCATTCCTGAACACAAAATATAACAAATTTTCAGAAAATATTTGTTTGCTAATTTACAATGTTCCAGCCACGGCTTTTAGCTTCGGGCGCCTGGGTTTTCACTGGACTTGGTATACATTGTTATTGGTAAATTGAAATCTTCCTACGGTTCCTTCAGCGAATTACGCCCCATAGAGAGGGTAGAATAGAAATGTTCCGTTTCTTGTCCATCCCCTGTAATTGATTTCATTTATACAGTGCCTCTGGGTGGTTGGTCGGGCGGTCGTTGGTTTGGATCTTCAAACCATGCAGTGCGAGATAATAAATACTATACTTGATTACGGGAATACGCTGTTTTAATTAAGTAAATCTTGATTTTATGCGCAAGTGGCAATTGGATAAAATGGTTGGAGAGATTGGGAGGGACACAGAATTGGCGTGAAAGAGATGAGACGGAAGAGGACAAAAGGAGTGATTTGAAGAAATGGAATAGACGGTTAAAGAAGAGGCAGGAAAGAAGAAAGATATAAAGACGAGAAGGAAACACGAAAGAAAGATTAAAAAAAAGTGATTTTGTAGTGAGAGCTAAAAGGAGAAAAAAATGATAACAAAGGCCGTGGTGGTGAAGAAGAAAATTATAAGAGAAAGAGAAGGAGATAGAGAGTAAATATCAAAAAGTGACTTAGAGAAAAAGAGGAGGAGGACATTCAGAGAGAGAGAGAGAGAGAGAGAAAGAGAGAGAGAAAGAGAGAGGAAGGAAGAGAAATAAAGAAAAACTGAATAAGGTAGGAAGAAAAGATATTGTATGTAAAAAAAAAGGGCATTGAGAGAAAATGCGAGTAGAGAAGGATAAAAGGTGAGAATAATGAATGAAAAAGTGGAAATAGTAAGAAGAGAAGGAGGGAAAGAAGGGAGAAAGGGTACACAAGGAGTGTGAGGGATCGTTACCTCCTCTCCTGCCCATTTCAAAATTATATATATATATATATATATATATATATATATATATATATATATATATATATATATATATATATATATATATATATATATATATATATATATATATATATATATATATATATATATATATATATATATATATATATATATATATATATATATATATATATATATATATATATATATATATATATATATATATATATATATATATATATATATATATATATATATATATATATATATATATATATATATATATATATATATATATATATATATATATATATATATATATATATATATATATATATATATATATATATATATATATATATATATATATATATATATATATATATATATATATATATATATATATATATATATATATATATATATATATATATATATATATATATATATATATATATATATATATATATATATATATATATATATATATATATATATATATATATATATATATATATATATATATATATATATATATAGGCGGATTTCATGCAAAATTCTTGCTATGACATACCACTACGTTTACAGAAATCTGTGCCTACGCTAGATATTTAACACAGCCAGCAAATTCTACCAGTATAAGGCCGAAGTAATGCTAGTTTGACGACACCAGCAATAAGAGAAAGAATAAGAGTTCACCTGAGACTGGTGCCGACATGGAAAGTGTGAATTCACTTCACCTTGAGTACAGATTGCACAAGGTATCTCCTCAGAGATGGTGAGTAAACATGTAGTCGAATCAAACACCCAAAAGTACTTCCTCTGCTCAAACTTTACAAGCTAAAAGCTGTTACCCTATTGCTCTACCACAACAGTGTCCACCGGTGACTCACACAATTATTTTAGTACAGAATAAAACAAAAGAAACCATTGAAAAATATCTATAAAAAAATGAGAAGGGAAAATCATACTAAAGACGAAGTTGCCTGTATTCCAAATGTAATGGCCAATCTCTATACAAGTAAATAGACACATGTATGTATGTATGTATGTATGTATGTGTCTATCTCTATCTCTGTGTGTGTGTCTCTCTCTCTCTCTGTCTCTCTGTCTCCGTCTGTCTGTCTGTCTGTCTCTCTCTCTCTGTCTCTCTCTGTCTCTCTCTCTGTCTCTCTCTCTCTCTATATATATATATATATATATATATATATATTTATATTTATATATATATATATATATATATATATATATATATATACATATATATATATATATATATATATATATATATATATATACATATAGAGAGAGAGAGAGAGAGAGAGAGAGAGAGAGGTGGAATCATTAGCGCTCCTCTTGACAATTTCAAAATCACCCCCGCTGGTGAATATAAATAAATACAATACAATCGGATGAAATGATGTTCCTAACCTTACTTAGTCGCTGAGAAAGAATAAGAACGAAAACTCAGTACTCAAAGTCGAGATTGGGAATTATCCGCTGGTTGCCCATACAATGTAAACGATTCAATTTATACCAAACCATTTGATGCATGGTAGGGCTATCGACGGTGGTTGTTTTATTCCATATTATATTGTAACTACTCTCTTCTCCCTACTGCTTTCTTTAAACGTTCTGACCGATACATTCTTAGGGTCTCTTCAGCAGTATATATGTCTAGTCTTCAGAATTGGCTTCATTCGAGTTGTTTTCTTCCGATTTGTACTTGGTAGTATAACTCAATAGACTGGATACACAAGCAATGAAGTCAATTGTGTGAATAACATAAAATAAGGAAAATAAAAATTTCGCAGAACCTTGCGAAAAACATTGTATGAAATAATTAATACCAGATTAGTGGATCCAATTCCAAACAAAGAGACACATCAAAAGGACAAAAATATGGCACATGAAGCTGACAATCGTACTAATAATTATTGGAGTGTTTGAAAGTCGTTTGAAAACCGCTGCGAAAAGATAAGAGAAACCTGAGGAAGAAGTGAAACTCTTTCGATAACAACAACTTCATTGAAATTGGTGAGAAAACTGATGGGGAGGGCTTGAGTATTGAAAGGATTTGTTGCTTACTTTATCAGCAGCATGAATCGTCGGGTACCAAAGATGTGAAAACTCAGTGAGTATGAATAATAAAATATTCGTAAGTGTTGTACTATTGAGGAGACTTGTTTTTACTCGATCTGCTGTAAAAGCCACCAGATATTACTGATTAGAAAAATCAATACGTGCAAATAATTAAGAATACTAAGAGAAGTGCTGGTGTATAATGGATATCTGCTTTCCCTTGACCCACAATGAAAGCCATTACGTATAATTGATGTAAAGATTCAACGAATACTGAAATATTTGCTACAGTATTGAGGACAACTTTTGCTTTCATTTTATCCCCAGTATGAACCTCAAGAATCTACAGTGAAAATTCATTAGAATAAAGATTCATCGCCTGATGACGATGATAATAGTTACTTATTGCTGATTCAACCATTTAAACATTGACTAGAATATACCCATCGAGAATGATGGTGTTATTTATGCATGGATCGGCAACGAGGAGCCTAAAGGTATTGTATATGAACATTCTCTCTTAATGAATCGAGTATCCTGGGTTTATTTAAGTCTCAGCTGAATTCAAGCTGTTGTGAAAGTTGATCGGACATAAAGTCTGGAGAGTTCCTATGACGAAATCTCTATTGTGATTTCGTAATAAGAGGGTTAATTAATCAATGAGATTCATGAGCGTAAGCAAACCTAGGAAAATGCGCATGTATGATTATCATTTGGATATATGATAGTTATTGCAGTAATTATATAAATACGCCTTGCACAATGGATATTAACAATATAATTATGAACAGAAAATTCGTTATTATTGGATAAACTTCAAATTTGTCATTTTTATTAATCTGATATATATATATATATATATATGTATATATATATACATATATATATATTATATATATATATATATATATATATATATATATATATATATATATATATATATATATATATATGTTCGATTCCTGCAGCAGCCCCATTGTCATTAATTGTTTATTCAATTATTCTATTTATGTTGTCTTGACCAAATGGTTCATTCGCCGTGTAATAACAGTTGATTTCAAAATAACTCTCTATTTAGTATAATGCAACGTGCGATCACATACATGTATTTTATGTGTGTGTGTGTACGTATGTGTGTTGTGTTTGGCTGTATTTCCTATATATATATATATATATAATATATATATATATATATATATATATATATATATATATATATCATACATGAATATATATCTTTGTGTGTGTGAATCGATGGTACCTGCATTTATCATAAACATATATATATATATATATATTGTAGATTGTAGATTCCCTACGCAAACTAGCTCATATTTCTGCCCTTTTCGGGCCTCATCAGGCAAAACATGAGCTAGTTTGTGTAGCAAATCTACAATCTACTATTTATTTCCAGCTCTACTCTAAAACAACTCAACTACACGAGTAAAATGTTGTATGTATCGAGCACTCTATGGAATAAATCCATTCTTTATATTATTGATACATTATTATATTATGTTATGCTGCTAGTTTGTTCTGTACTATATATATATATATATATATATATATATATATATATATATATATATATATTTATGCACACTCAAATGATCGAAACACTCTGTGCCCTCCTTTCTCTCTCTGTCTTTGAATTCTTCTCTTTTCCTTTTTTTATAATTCTCTCCCGTTCACCATTTAAAATTTCTTCCTGTTCATCTTTCTCTCTGTCATTCCATCCCCAACTCTCTCTCTCTCTCTCTCTCTCTCTCTTTAAATACATAAACATATTTTTTCTATCTCTCCCTACACCTCTCACTCTCTCTCTCTATATATATATATCGATTCTATTTTATATATATATATCGATTCAACTTTTTCTATGACAATGCCATTCTATCGTTCTGCTTTTTTCAGCTCCCCAGATAGACAACGAGTTCACAGCGAATAAAGCAAAACAAGAATAAACCATTGTCGTTGACAAAATTTATTTATTTAATCGATATATTGTCTCTACTCTAAGTATTGAGCACTGTTGGAATGAATTTCGGTTCAATGTCCACGACCTGTGATATATATATATATATATATATATATATATGTATAAGTGTGTGTTAATGTGTGTGTGTATGTGTGTGTGCGCAACACGTCAGCAAATGAGACTAGATGTGCAAATGTATTGGTGGATTATAATGGGTCGTCGCCGTTCCTGTTCGAATAGTTAATCTTCTCTCGGACACACATATATATATATACATATATATGTGTGTGTGTCATATCGTGTCCTCTCTGTCAAGCATTGGTGCCACATCCTAAATGGACATCAAAATTGGCTCGTAGTGCACGGCTGTCAAAGGAATAATCATACTATCGCCGTTGGGCAAACAAATCCCATTCCCGCCTTCAACTTGTTACTTGAGTAACCATTTGCAGACTTGTTACATGCTTGTTTATTTTTTCCATTAATTTTCTTTCATTTAATTCCTTTCACCTTTTTTTTTCTTCCAGTTTTTTTTTCCTCTAAATTTGCGACCGATCTTTTTTTCTTATTTTACTTATTTATGTATTCATATTTATCTATTTTGGTTTTTTGTCAGTTAATCATTATTTTTTTCTTATTTTTCTTATTATATTTGAGCATATTATCTACCAATCAGAGCCCTGCAGTTGTCCGTCAAAACAATTCTACAATTTGTATTCCTTATGTTTATGTGTAAGTAAATATATAAACACGATCAGACGAGCACATGTACACCTGGGCACGCGTATACCTATCGATATACGCACATATAAACACTATATATATATATATATATATATATATATATATATATACATATATATATATATATATGTATATATATATATATATATATATATATATATGTATATATATATGTGCATGTGCGTGTGTGTGTGTGTATGTGTGTGCCTTATTTAGCTAGGCATTTTGTCTTGTTTACAAGGCAAGTATAATAAGATTAATCTATATTATTTTCTTGATTTGTTTCTTCTTGAATTATCGAAGAATTTTCTTTGCGATTTTTTTTTTTTTATCGGTTTACTTTTTGCTGACACTTATAGATTTTTTTGTCGTGGCGGGAAATTATTAACATAACTATTTGGCTGTCGTTTTTCTCAATTTTTGGACGCATCGGTTTTCTTTCTCTCTCTTACTTCATCTCCTATGTCTCACTCTTTTCCGTCTGTCCATTAGACTGAATATATTTTCTTACTCTGTCTTCTTTCTTGCTTTCTTGGATTTTCTTTATCCTAAACTTTATCTTGTTCTCGTTTTTTTCTCCCAATTCGGCCAGTTTTGGTTCATCACTTTCAATGCTTTCCTTCTTCTATCTTTCTTTTCTCTCCTAAGGGATTTTACTAGTATTTTCTGTTTCTTTATCTGTTGACGCCCTTCGTAGGGCCTCTTTCCATCCCTTTTCACCTTGCTCCTATTCATGTTTACTTTTCCTTCTTTTTCTTCTTTATCTGGGTTGAGTTCTTTTTCTTCTTCATCGTCTTCTTATTCTTCCTCTTTTCTTAAATCTTCTTCTTAATCTTGTTATTAATTTTTTATCTTTTTTGCTTAATTCTATTTTTTTCGCATTTTCTCTTTTTCATCACAATTTTCTTTTTCTTGATTTAAAAAAAAATTGTTTTTCTTCACCCTCCTCTTCATTTTTTAAATCTTCTTCTTATGAATTTTCTTTCTTTCTTTAGTTAAATTTCTTCTCTGCTTGAATTCGTTTCTCCTCATATCCCGTTTCAGTTTGTTTTTTTTTTTTACGCGTATATCTTCTCTCTTTTCTCTTTCTTCGTTTTCCCAACTTCTTCCTCTTTTTCCTTCCGCTTTCTTTCCTTCTTTTTTTCATCTTTTCAAAACTCTCCTTCATGTGTCAGTTCTTCCCTTGCCCTATTCTCTCCTCCCCATCCTACTTTCTCAACTTTCCTTCCGTCTTTCTTCCTTTCTTTCTTTTCCTCATTATCTTGAGCTAATCTATAATCGCCAAGTATCTGACCAAATTAGTGTCTTCGATACCATAGATACCTGTCTTTCACTCCTCTGGTGATTAACTCAGATTTCATTTCCTTTCGCTAAGACTTTTCACCATCCGCTGTGTATACAGCCTTATTTCTTGGTTTATATGGTTGATAATTTGGTCTCCTTCAGAATTAGCGAGGATACAAATAAAACATTAAAATGGATAAAATTAATGGTCTGTGCAAAATAATATTGTTTTCTTTAATGCTTCAACAATATATTAGATCATCACATGCATTCACACACACGCATACACACACTCACACACACATTCACACATTCATACATATATATATATGTTTGTGTGTGTACTTAAATACATTGATGATTTTGTCGGAAGCGTTTATACGGACTTCCGTCTCTTGAATTCTTATTTGCATATCAAAAATCAAAGTTTATAAAAGAGTAATCCTTACAAACGTGTACGTCGACTCATAGGATTCTCTTTAGACAATGGAAAATGTTTGTTTCAATTTTGTGTGTATTTATCTGAAATTTCGATCTTGTATTCGTACACACTCGGAAATTAACTTTGCTCATTTCTACTGAAAAATATTTTTTTTTTTTATTTTAGAGATTTCATGAATGTTATGTAGTCTCAAATGATCCTGAGATGTTATATTATGTCGCTGTGTTGATGTACTGTGTTCAGGCTATTCTGTATTTTATACAGAATATAGTTATTTTACGATTATCTATCTGAATCTCTATGTCGTATATTCACTTTTATTGTGGGGATTGTTTTACCATTGATCTGTCTCGGGGATATATATGTACACACACACACACATACACACACACACACACACACACAAACATATATATATATATATATATATATATATATATATATATATATATATATATATATATATATATATATATGTATATTAACCGGGATATGTCCTTTTCTTTGACTGGGCTTCCAGGCATCTTACGGAAGTGATCATCACATTGGCGTAAGAAAAGGTTGTCCAGGGATCCAACCCTGAAACAACACTTATAGTACTGCTATGAGAACCAAAAGCATAGAGAAGTCAGGTGGAGGCCGGTGATCTCGAGAAATTATCCTTGTGCCTTCTTTAAAGTTTAGAATTCTTTCCTGAAAACGTTTCTCAGGTTTACACAACTTTTCACAAGCAAAACAAAAAACATCAAATTTCTTTAGCACTTTGAATTTTGTTGTTTGACTCAAAAAGCTAGTTTTATCCAAAATTACCGTGTCGGTCTTCAATGACCTTGGAGGTCAGCACCACCTATTCTATTTTCATTTTCTGCCAAAGGTGACCCGATCAAACAATTTACCAGAAATCCTTTTGCTTTGATAAGGCTAAAAGAAACATTTTGGATCCATAATAGACGCCTGTGGAACTGCAGTGATCTAAGCGGAAACCATCTATCCCAGTATGTTGCTCCGTCCAGATTAACTCCACGTGCTAACTTACCGCTAAAAACATGATTATGAGCCCCAAAATGACTGACGAAATTTATTTTGATCCCAAACTGACCTCTGCATAAAAGATTGGTCGGAATATACCAGCTATCTAATTGAATTTGGTCTTATCTACTTGACCATTTGTGAAGTCAAAAATTTTTTTTTACTTCGTAACAAACTCTATATTTTGCTTTGAATGGATGGGGGGGCTAGAAATAACACCAGATAACCCCGAGTGATCAAATTGCGTCTAACTTTCATCGCGTAAAGATGAATCTATATGTCAATTTTCTGTATCTTAAGTGCAGAATTATGTCCAACAACATAGAAAATTGGCTAGAAATTACCAGAAATGAGATATCATAACTTCGAATGAACTCTGATGTCAAAATAACATTAACAACCGTTGAAAGATTTAGCCCATCCGCCAAATTTCAGTTGCATAGGAGCAAACATTTAGCTAACAGCTAGGAAAATTGGCAAGAAATTACCTCGAATGACTTTTGAAGTCAATCTTGAATTGCCAATGACCTTCACCAAGAAAAGATTTACCCCTATGCAAAGTTTCAGAAAAAATCGAAGTTCTCGGGTAAACGAAGGCATGAGAAATCCAGAAAAACAGAAAATGAAGAAAAAAAAAATTAAATAAGGATAAAAGAATGAAAAATGAAATCATGAAATATCGAAAGAATGAAATCAGTGAAATAAACAAGTAGAAATGAAAGTTGAGAAAGATTTGACGGAGGAAAAAATAAAGACAAGACTGCTCAGTCACTCAGTAGACATCTTCACGTGACCAATGTCTTTTGGCAGCATGCTGAGTTGGGGGTGATCAATTTAAAAAGTGATGTAAGTGATGGATAACTCACTTCTCTCGCCCTTTGTTGGGCAGTGATCTCTAAAAAGAAATTCTGAATTTTTCTAAAAAGTTGCTGAACATAGACTAAAGAGTAACCATGCATGAATCTAAATTGAAAATTGAAACCATACACTCGGAACCTCTTTTCAAAAAAAAAAAAAATTCTCAAATATAATAAGGAGTAAACGTTAAAAAATGTCAGCCCTCTAGCTCAATCGGTACGGCTTGTAAGCATTATACAAAACCAGCTAGCAAGACCAACTCGAAAAATGAAGAAACCTTTTTTTTTTTTGACAGTATTGGTGACTATCTTGCTTGATGGTTTCCAGTGGAAGAGGTATTGGAAGGATAATTAAAAGAATGTAAAAAAAAGTCTCAAGAAAGAATAGAGAGTTAGAAAGAAAGGATAAGATTCAGCACTAATTCGAATGAATGGAAGTGACGGATGAATGAAATAAATGCTGTTATGTCCCATGATATTTAAATCACAATTTTAAAATGCCGTCATTAACAGCAATGATATAGCGTCTAAAGGCCAACTATATTCCCGCGTTTCTTATTTCATTTTGTTACGGCCATTCACCCAATTACGTATCAACTACGGACTTATTGCAAGCACAACGATGGAATTGATACAATAAAGTCATTCGATCCGAAACATATTATGAACTTCAATTGACATTAATTTCTCATGTGATCACTTATGAAATGCTGGTATTTTGTTCCTGCTTTCCTTTGTTTCGCTGTTCTCTCGATTTGACTTATTGTCGAGACAAATCTTCTTGCTTCAACAGAAATATAGTAATAATTGTAATAATACCAAGAAGAAAATGAAGAATACGACGAAATAGTTACATTCCTAACAACTGTCACTCAAATTATAAAAGCTTATAATAATTCAAAGATATTGAAGCCATTTTATTTTCTATCGTGCAGTAAATGTCGATATTTTCATATATTATTCAAAATAGATGTTTTTTTTTCAATTCTTTTCTGAATTGCTAGATATTGCGATAAAATTTGAAGAATATCGATCACAATTAGACATTTTATATTTCGTAACTTTCAAAACTTGCAAAAGCCAGTCCTTACCGAAACCATGCGGTGATTTTATAAAGACAATTGTATGGGATTGAAATCGTTCTTTCATTACGCATAGATTCATTCTCTAAAAGACTTAGCATTGAACAACAATAAGCACAAAAACTTTGGGGGGTTTCTTGGGCCTTATTTAACGGGTTTATTTATTACATACACATTCTCTAGAATCTAGGTATTTCTAGATCTATTTTTACACTTAGATGTTTTGCAGTGGAAAACGCTAGCGGAGTCATAAATAGAATTAATTCTTACCATATTTATTCTTCGATGGAATTTTCTCAAATTTTGACGCAACGGTCGTTCAGTTATTGACTGCGCCGGCAAGTTAGCATTATTTTTTTATCAATTGGTTCATAATACTGATCATGACTCCTGTTCAGTTTTCACATCCTTAATATCTAGTAGCTTTCACTTGAGATCAAGTGGCCGCAAATCAGCTCAATATTGACGTCGAGAAGACTTCCATTGTCATTTAGATTTCAAATTCTTTTGATCTTTTCAAAAGGCTCTTCGGAACTGTTCCAAGTGCTCTGATATTTATTCATTTCTTGTCACTCGCAGCCAGACCAGTCAGAAGGTTCAGTAGGGTGAAAGAAGGGGAGGAGGCCTTTGGCAGGCTCGATGTTGCTCAACTTTGGTGATCATGATTTGGCCGTAACTCACCGATTATGATTTCTACAGTCGTCCCCTTCTTATACAGTATTTATTTTAGTATTATGGCAAGATACAACTATTTCTTCAGCTTTCCTATTCATTCTATTTCCATTCTGTGATCTGATGAAACAACGGCGTCCGCTGTTTGATGGATCCTAGTTTCTTTGCTTACTCTCCCTACATCTCCTCCTCCATCTTGAACTGGGGGGGTTAGAAACTGCAGGCTTTCATTCGAGATCAAGTGACAGCAAATCTTGAATTTGTTTTTTTTGGGGGGTTTTTGCTTAGAAACTGAGGGCATTCAGTGGAGATCAAGTGACAGCAAATCTCCACTACGCACTCCGGCACTCTCAGTATTTTAGCTGACTTAATGACACTGTCGCCCGAGTCATTTTGATTCTCTCTCTCTCTCTCTCTCTCTCTCTCTCTCTTTCTCTCTCTCTCTCTCTCTCTGTCTCTCTCTCTCTCTCTCTCTCTGATATTTTCACCTTTCATTGATCACTTTCATCTTCCACCATATCTCAGTTCTCGGTAGATATTATTACTTCTATCGTTGATATTCTTGTGTCCAGTATATTATAATCATTTTGTAGTAGTAGTAGTAGTAGTAGTAGTAGTAGTAGTAGTATATCGGAGGTACCTATTAGTAACAGTTGGTTATTGAATGGTGACGAGTCTCCAAAAAATCTCCAGTATATTTCTTCCATTGACAACACCCGTGTCCTAATCTTGATGCTTTCAGCCCTTCTACGAATTCCCAAATTCGATGCTAAGTCTATTGCAGCATTTCCCATTGCATCAATAATCTGTACGGTCATCATTCTCATGTTATACAGTTCTTCTTTTTTCTGCTTTCCTTCAACTTTAACTCGGAGTCTGTCAGAACAATCATTTCCACCATTTTTAATCGAGCCACATCTCATCATTCTGGACAACCAAGTCCGGTTTCCCCAGTATGCACGGGTTCTCTGAGTGGATCAGGGGTATTTTTGTCTTCTCATTTTCTAGGTCAACTGGTTTGTGCAAAGATCTTTTGTATGATCGTCAAACCCAAGTCAATTGCACTATTCCCAGTGAATTTTTGCTCCTACTTTGCAGAGGCACTTTTTATTTTCTTTTGAGGCATTTATTTATGTTTGGCAATCCTGTCTCCTTTTCTGGGTCGCGAAATTTGCAATTCGTCTGTGCTGTATCAGCCATTGTCTTTATTTAAGTAGTTATTATCACTCAACTGAGGACCTCTGCTCCATATAAGTTCGCTTGATATCTATAGAATTTATCTCAATTATTTTCGAATGCTAATCAACACCAAGCATTATTATTATTATTATTATTATTATCATTATTATTATTATTATTATTATTATTATTATTATTATTATTATTATTATTATTATTATTATTATCATCAAAGAATGGTCAGTGGTATACAACTATGGCTGACAGGGTTGTGTGCTGACAGGTCAAGAATTCTCACCTGCTTATTCCTCTTAGTTTCTCATGAGAAAACTTATGGAAACGACGCTGTAATTAGTAGTTACCTCCCTTCTACTCTCAATTCCCCCCACCCAAGTTCCACAGTCTCTTGTCCCAAGGCGGAAGCGTACAGGGAGACGGTCAAACAAAGTTGCCACCGGCACTGATCACTGTAATGAAGGCCGGGCGTCCTCTCGTATCAACTGCTTATTTATGGCTGGAATGGTTCTATCGAAGCGTTACATTTTATAAAAGGATATGTGGACAGCTGGATGGACAGTTAGATTAACAACGCGAAAGGTCCGGATATCCACTAGTGCCCAGTCCAAGTGGCTATTCCTCGCTGTCTCTCCATTAATATATTTTATTACATTTACCTCTCTTTGAACATCAATCAGTACGGTTATATATATATATATATATATATATATATATATATATATATATATATATATATATATATATATTAGCAGTGAATCCCTGTGTTACCCGGAGGAAAATAACCTCTTGCACACACCTTTTTTTCTTTGTTCAGTCCCATTCCCCTGGATGTGTATTGTTCAATAAGAAACATACAAAAGAACATAGCTGTTACGAAGTTGTCAAATTTGTTTTTCTCCACGGCAACGCCAAGATTCATTGCTAGTTTATCAAAAAAATATTGATGTGATTCATTATTATTTATGAGCATTTATCTAATATCATTTATTTATCATTGTCACTAGGGATAATTATGTCTCAACCAAAAATTAATTTCTAAAAAATCACTAAAGATTTTAAAAAAAAAAAAACTTGCAAGAAATCTAATTAAAAAGGAATATCAGATATGTGAAAACATATCCAGTGTGATACTATCATAAAAAAAAACATTCATGTGTGTGGAAATTTTTCCATTGAAAAAAGTATTACTTCTTTTTTTTTAGATGTATTGTGCGTGCGAAAGTTCCCAAAGATTTCCAGCGAAAAACTCTAATTTTTTTTAGACAACATTTCTTGATAGCAAAGATTTCACTGAGAAGTTATCATGCAAAAGTTTCCAGTGCAAAAAAATCATTCTTAAGCTTCCCATTCTCCCGAACTCAATTTTCAGGCTATGGTTTCCCAGAGTCTATGTTAACTCCACCACTTCCGAAAGATACCAATAAAAATAAAAATATCAATAGTAAGAAAATGCTGGTACTATCAAAAAAATTATTCTGATTCTTTTTTTTCTTTTCAAGATTTGATATATGCCTAGCATTTTGTTTTAACGGACCACGAGTGCCACCACAAAAATAAAAACAGCAAAATCGTTACAGTAAAAAATGTTGATAGTGTTGAAGAAAATAACCCTGGAAATGTTTTTCTTTGGGCCCAGATGTTGGAATTTTGAATATTTCACAGTAGACAATACAGTCTAACCCAGAAGCCAAATGTAGACCTTGTGAAATGCTAAAATTAATAAAGATTGCATATGTGCAAAGGTTTCTCAATCCCGTGCAGAAGTTTCAGCGATGGTTTTTGAGATAGCATCAAGATAAAATGATAAATTTATATACAGTTTTAACGCCAAATTTAATAGCAATTTCTGTCATCCTGCCTCAACAAAAAACATATCAATATGGATGAAAAACATCGGAGTTCGATTACCTCCCTTGAATTTAGCGTTTCAGGTCTACGTATCTTGATTTATCGCTTATAAGAATTATTAGATGTATATCACTCAATATTAATATTATAAAAAATCATAACACGAATTTTATTTGAATGTATGGAAATAACTCAAGGATATTTCTTTCAAAATTCATTATAGTTTCTAGAAATCAAATCTATACAAATCATTTCGATTTGAGAAGAACTGTTACTATATATAATAGTATATCTTAGGTTAGAATGAAGATCATTAATCGGGATAAGAATCTTCAAAATCGACTCTTTTTTGCCGAGTAGAAATAAGTCCATTTATTCTAGAGGCACAGAAAGTTGAGGTCCTGGAACCAATGAATTCTTTGAAGGTGTTTTTAATGGTTGTTAAAGAGCTTTTCCGAATGGTCAGAATGCTTGAAATTATGGTAGTCGGTCAGTGAGAGGCCTTGCGATTACGTTGGGTGGGGGAAACTTTTATACCTAAATCGTTTAATTTCTGCAAAGTCATTTGCGTGACATGGTAGCTTTTTTGTCTTTTCATTTAGGGTCATTAGTGCAACATTTCTAAGTTTTTTGCTCTTCCCGTTTAGTCCAGATGTTGAACAATTGTTTTCATGGGTCTGCCCCAATCATCATCAGTCCTTAATATCCGTGGTCGGTCATAGACTTTCCCACACCTTTCTATCGTGGGCGTCGTGGAGCCAATACTTTCCGACTACTTTGTGTCTCCTTGTATTCTGCCGACATCGGTTGCGCAAGTGATCTCTGGGAATCCATGTCATGAGTCGAAACGTCCATCAGTCATCTGTCATTCTTGCAATATGAACAGCCCATTGCCATTTGAGTTTTCTAACGGATTCTCAATAACGTCCCGCCATCAGATGTCGTAATTCAAAGAAAGGACGCTCACAATTTCAGGGCTCTCGTTTCCGTTTTTGGAATCATTGTCGAGCAGCAAGTTTGTTAACGGTAACAGGCCAAATACTTGATGGGTATAGCGGGCAGTTTACGCTGATTCAATTCCCATTTTTAACTTAAACAACAAAATTGCTCGAATTCACTCTCTCTATCTTTGATTTGTTAATCTCAGATAAACCAGAGTAAATTGTAATAATAATAAAATCAATAATTAGCGCGAACTTCATGCTTTAGAATGGTATATAATATGAACATATTTGAATGATAGTTTATTCTAAAAATAAAGATCAAAGTTTGAAATAACAATCATATTTGCACGGATATTATATATAATACTACTACCTGTTATATGGCGGTATTATATTAGAGGGAATATACTTGCACATTTTGCATGATGTCATGTTTTCTCCTTACTGATAATCCATTTTTAGCTGCTGCATAAAAAGTCCTAAATTAGAGCAGGCTCTCGTAATTTACGGGCAAGGAAAATTGACTGAACACTAACTTCACCATTGAACGTATTTTCAAAGTAATAGAGTTTGAATTTTCCTCATAGCAGTCATTATCAAAAGCAGGGAGAGACTTTCACGGGGGCACTGCAAAGCCACAGATATAAGAATATATATGGATATGAGGATGAACAATGCATTAATCGTTAACGGGAACTGTTTATTAGTTGATAACAATAAGAAAAACCGGCCCCCAATCATATTGATGCTCCACTCTAAGTACAGAAACCATAAAAGTATTCTAAAACCTGCTAGTATGCTGAAATAGTTTAATATATAAGGTATTACTTTTTCAGGAAGAAAACAGGAGTCCGAGACATCATAGAATCTATTATAAAAATTAAATGGCAATGGGCAGGTAATGTTGCAAGAATGGCTGACAACCAGTGGACATCATGATTCACAACATGGATCCCCAGTGATAACACGCGGAACCGAGGCCAACAGAATACAAGATGGAGAGATGAACTCGATAAATTTAGAAAATATTGGCTCCGCGACGCTCATGATAGAGAATTGTGTCGGATCCTGGAGAAGGTCTATGTCCAACAACGGACGTTAAAAAACTGATGATGATGATGATGATGATGATGATGATGATTACTTGGTATTTCCGTTAAAATACAATATACCCGCTAGAAATTGAATTAATGCAAATCACTTCACCTTTTCCATTTTAACGTGACTCTTATTATATGATGGAGTGTTCGGTTAAATTGGGTAATTGTATAGTGTTTCAGACTTGATGGTAAAAAAGTGGTTGGACTAATTTCATAATCTGTTTGCTGACTTACGCAGACAGTAAAATTATCTGAAAATTTGCTCTAAGCACACAGAAATATTTTCATATCAGGGTTTCGTATATGAAATGTGTACCTGGTCTCCGCCATTGTTTCTGAAAGCAATAAAGATGTATGAATCATGGAGGCCAGTTTATATCTAAATACTAATAGAAAACCATTCCCGCTCCTTATGGTCAGAGGCATTTTACGCTGACGGATTAATCATAGAAATATCACTGTGTTACTTAATAACGATAGAAAATCGATTGCCAGTTTATTGATGCCTCTCTTCATGTGCACAGATTTTTAAAACAGTGGAAAAAAACTGCTTTAAATATGCATATTCTTAAATTTTAAACGCCCTAAGCTTGTATCAACATTTAAATATAAGTAAAAATAAAACGTGACTATTCTAGCGTTACAAATCTGCAGGTGTTATAGAATATATATATATATATATATATATATATATATATATATATATATATATATATCTGCTGCTGCTGCTACTGGAATCGAACCTGTGACTTGTAAGATTGCCTCTTCACCATAGCATTGCTTCTACTATTGAGTAAACAGACTCCGGTAATGGAAAGGCCCAAATAACTCTGTTAACTTCAAATTCTCATTTTGTTTATTCACGGTCAGTATCTTCTCTATTCGCTTCTCTCAATGCGAACTATTACGTTATTAAGAAATGCATATATGATCCGATAGAATGATTATGAATTGCGTTATATTATACTGAAACTCTATTTGAAATGATTCCTCGGTATAATGAAGTGAGTGTGTCTTTTGGCCACAACAAAAATCTATGCAAACTGTAATCCACCGATACATATCTTGCACCGACTCTAATGAACACCCGACATTAAGAATCGCTATGAAAAAAATTTAAACTGCGAACTTCCTAATAACAAATACCCCCGCCCCCTGGATCGAGAATTCACCTCGAGCAATACTATATATATAAGATGTACTACAAAAACAACTCGTGGAAGACAAACATATCACCATCAGACAGTAGCTCCATTTGTCAATATTGAAAACAAAAAGACAATATCAGCAAAATACTCATTGAAGTACAAAAATCCAAGAAAAGTCTAACCATCTAAAAAGACTTCAAATATTAAGAGCAATTCAATTAATCTCAAATAAACGAAAACGTATATGGAATAGGCGCCAACATGCTTAAAATACCCATAAAACAAAAATGAATCTTCTATCAACATAACAAATCGAATAGATTAACGATTTGATACAAGATGAAATTAACACAAGATATCAACACCGTTGAGAATATTTTTTTGAAAATTCAGATGTACAGACTAAAGACAAAAAGACAAGCAAGGAAAAGATGCTGCCTAAATACACAATATACATATATGTATATGTATATATTGTATATCTAAGCAGTGTTCCTTTCTTATAATTAACGCTCCCGTCTTTAGGTTTGACCAATATTGGGTAGGGTAGTTGTCTACCACACGCTCTCATGCAATACTCTTCCAACTCTGGAATGGAGCTCTCTAGTCGATGGAGAATTATGCATAAGTAAATATATCGCTCAATTCGGTTCTACTGAAAGTCCATTTCTGCGTAGGGCAGGGGTAGAGCATTTGCCCCCATGTCTGAAGCGAAGATTTCGACCCTACCTAGCGGTAATAGAAGTGATACTGGATTGTCAACAGCCACACTGAAGGGTCGTGACACAACGAAACAGCTGTTTGTGGATGGCACAATTATTAATCATAATTGCATATATATATATATATATATATATATATTTATATATATGTATACAATGTGAATAATAGAAAGTGAGATATATAGTGAGTAAATATGCATGCGTTTGTGTGTGCTGATGAAAGTGACAATTGGAAGGTGAAGATAAAGCAGATGTGATCTTTTTTTTCCATTTTTATTATTTCTAAGCATGTTTCGATGCATTTTGATGGGTGCCAGTCATTTTTTCAGAGAAAAATTTACAATAGTCCATAGAACCTGGACCTCAAACATGTAAAAAGCAATTTTTTGTGAACTGCTGCCAATTTTTCAGTGAAAAAATGGCCGGCACCCGTCGAAATGCATTGAAAAATGCCCACAGAATAATAAAAGAAATTGTGATGTAACACCTACTTTCTTTTAAGTTTTTCATTTTACCTTCCAATTGTTATTCTCATCAACATTCTGCCGATGGAGGTGCGCTTATTCCCCCATTCCAATGAGGCCTAACACACACACACACACACACACACAAGGAAACTTAAAGTAAAACCATGTAGGAAACGAAATATTTTCCAAAATACTAATTAAAGGTACGTTGTGCACACACGAAAATAAATTGAGAAAATATAACAATGCAAGAAACCAAGTCATATTTTCTGTGAATTTAGGGGCACATCTCCCTCCTTTCCTCGTCAGATCTGCATACACACAAAGGAAACTTCATATGCAACAACACAGGCTTCCCTAGATTTGAAAACGTCAAACAAATGACTATTCTCTCTATGATTTGAAAATTCCAAAACTGACTTGACCATCAGAGGTCAGCACAAACTATTCTATATTAATTTGGGGTCGAATAACACTTTTATACAAATTTGCAGCCCGTTGGGTGCAGCCTTCCAGAGGTCTATAAAATATAAGTTTGGAAACTAACATTTGTTGTCTGTATAGTATCAAATTTACATTACGAAAACAGGTATTTTTAAAACATAATCGAGCAGTGTAGGAACCAGTGAGTAGGGGGCCTAGTCAACAATGCAATAGTATTGCTTTATCCGGGAGCCTGGTCAGTTGTGCCCCTCTGTTCAACTTGTTCCAATGAGAAATCCGTCGAGTATTTGTCTAAATCTGTTTATAGCTGTTTAGAACTATCAATATATAGAGATATAGAAAGGGACAGAGAGATAGAAAGAGACGAAGATACCGACATACGGAGAGAAATGGTAATTGATTAATTATCCATTTTTCCTCTTTTATCTTTTTTTTTTTTTTTGGTCCGGCATTTTGATCTTTCCAGCGTATATCCCAGTACAAGACAACTCAATCATGATTTGCTATCCACATCTGTTATTGCAGCTTTATCCCCTGTCCATAGATCAATGAAACATTAACTTTTTTCCGGCCAGTGACCATAATAGGTTTATCACAATGAACTATGGGTTCTGTTTCCGTTCATTCTTATTTTATTAGTCCCTTGGCCAGAATTGACCATTGCATTCAATACGTAACCAACCCTCACCCATTCGTAGTTGTACTGCTCAGATCTTGAGTCAAACGGTTTTTTTGTCAAGGTTTTATGACCCGACTCTAATTCTTTTAGTACGTGTTTAAAAGGAAACAGATAACTGACCATGACAGTTTCAAGCGTGGTAAAAAATTTTGCAGCTGTGCTATTTTTTATGATGTGTTAGGTTGAATGAAGAGATACTAGCAACGACTTGATTCGATGTCCCACAACTTCGGCCGCATGACGTATAGTCAATAAACATATAATCTCGCTGTGGCACAGTGGTGAGAAACTTAGTTCTGCGGGCTGTTAGTTATACAGTAGGCTCCCTTTTCGGTCTTGTGCTGTACTAAGCTAAGATTAGTAAATATCAATGACCTTGTACCCTACTAAAAAAAACTATCCAAATGCTCTTTTAGAAACTATTTCCAAGTTCGTGTACAAGTTAAGTAACTCTATAATCGTTGACCTGTTCTAAATAAGAATTTTGAATTAGCTAATAATTAACTGCTAATGAATTTGGAGGGTCTTCCACACCCTTGATGGGCTAACACATTTTCAGCTGGACCCACATACTAATACTCGTTTTAGTTGAATATTTCAGCACATTCCAAGGTCAAATTTAGCGTTATGATAAAATTGCAAACAGAACCACTCCCCAGCCGCCCCCCAAAATGCTTTAAAATTATCTATCCTAAAAACCGACAAATACCTGTGGAAATAAAGGTATTATGGATTGAAAAGACTTTTTTTCTTAATAGTCGCCTGGAACGAATATAATCCGGGGAATGTGTGCAGGCCTGACCTGAAATAAAAAGAATATATTCAAAAGTATTGAAATATCATCTAAAATACCCATGTGTACAAGCATTTAAACCATCTTTTGGTTCAGTGGTTTGTGCTTTGTAAGAAAAGATTTATCAGAGAATATATTATTCGCTGTGTTGTCAAAATTGAAATTATATCCCCGGGAAACACCGTGAATAACAGCTCGTAAAATATCTCGAAAATTGAAAAGAATCACCTGAAAATGTTAAAACGATACTTTAAAAAACTGAATGATAAATTTAATATTATGAATGAAAGTTTTGAAATGTATTGAAATGTCATTGAGTGCTGTATGTGCTCATGTCATTTATTCTCTTGGGAGACATATGTCCCAAAAAAGATAACTTTTTTCGACTTCTACTAACTTTTAGCGAGATTTAGAATAAATATGTTGTCCCCCTTACATTATTCATAATGAAAGTTAGAAATGATCACAAATGAGCTCCGAGGCCTACCAGACATAGCAAATGACGATTGCTGTGAAAGAAAAAACCCTAATGCCAACCTTCAGCTTCCTAGATGCTAAATTGTAGCCTACAACTGATCTCATTTGCTATAGACGACCATAAATGGCCTTTAGTGAACGTAAATGATCTCAGAGCCCATGTCCACCGCTATGAAAAAATGTCCACCCATGTAAAAATTTTGGCTTATTATGTGCAAAATTGTAAACCTACGTTTGCTTCAATTGGCTGGAAAAGACAATACATGACCTTTTATAGGCTATGTCCTCTGCTGAGAAAATCTGTATCTCTTCAACAATTTTCAGCTTTCTAGATACAAAATTGTGGCCAACAAATTTCTGATCACATCGAAGGTAAAGTAAGGTCCCAGTTTAGCATTATGATTACATTGTGAATAGGACCCCACTGTAAAATCATTGAAAGATCAGCCTATGTCTTCCATTGATAAAAAGTATACTATTATGCAAAACATGAGCTTCATATATGCGAAATTATAGAACAGACAGGCATTGAGTTTTATATATCAGTACCTGTGAATTGGACATATATGTATTTAATTGATTGTTCCATCAAGTGTTGGCGTATGTGTGTGTGTGTGTGTGAGAGAGAGAGAGAGAGAGAAAGAAAGAGAGAGAGGAGTATTCAATGCAGGACACCGGAGGTGAGACGTAAAGAATTAGCACATATACTCGTGATTTATATAATTCCATATGAATTTCCTGGACAGATACCGAATGCAGCAGACACTCGCGGAAGGCCGGAAGGTACAGCGACCGACTGAAACGTTGTGATAATAAAGATAAGGAAACCAGATTTGAAAGCATCATTGTATTATAGAAAAAGTTTCTTGGGAGGTGACCGCGAGCAAGCTGAGAAGACGGCTCCTATTTTTTGTATTTTCCTTTTATTGCAGACAGATACCTTTCGGATAGACATATGCTCGTTACCTGCCCAATACTAAGTCATCATCTTGTTGCTTACCCAGTTCTTAGCCATAAGTGATTGGAAAACATGGAGGTAGGGCAAGGTTGCACCGCAGAATATTTCTTTTTAGAGGAGCCATTCCAAAGAGTCTGTGTTAAATATCAAGTTGTTACATATGGAATGTCATTTTCTTTTGAAAGTAAGACTAAAGATGCTATCAAAAAAATGGTGAATATTTAATCAAAATATAACCTATTTGAAGTAATAACTTTTTTCGGTGATTCTGTAAAGAATATATGCCTCCACAAAATTCTTCAAGTTTAGTGGTCAAGTATTCAGTAAAGACACGAATCATGGCTTCCATATAATTAACTTTTTTCTGGATTTGGAATTCAAAATGGTTTAAGAAGATGCTAGTCTGTAGGAGAAATCTCATGAGAATATAAAGGATGCTGCAAAACTCCATATACTTACAGCACCCAGTGTTTCCAGACAGTCACCCATCTCGGTACTAACCAGTCTCGATGTTGCCTACGTTGATTGTACGAGTACTAGTGTGTGCATCGCTATTCGGCCGTGACATCGATCTAACTGTAAAATAGTAATGGTCTTCTGTATTAGCTCATCAAGCATTACCCCCCGGTGAGTTGCCCATCAATTATTTATATAATCATGTAGACAAATTACAGTATATTCATGTACGTGTCCATTCGTTTATCTCGTTTCTTTTGGGTCGCTTCACCGGAGGGATTTAACCACTTCGGAACATAACGTTCTTACTGACCACTATTTCTAAAGCCCGTGGTCAAATCCAGTTGCATCCACTTCTCGCCTCTTGTCCCGTAAATTCGCTCACTCTTCTGACCACTACAATAAATAGTTCATTGGCACCAAAAATTATTGTCCAAGAGGTTGTGCGGTCGTGAATGGCAGACCGTCCATCAAGTACGCCAGCGGGCATCTCCTTTGGCCCGTACGAATCGGCGTTCGCCCAAAACAGCGTGCTGTCTGTCAGGCTTGAGTGGGCAAGACGAGTTAGTGGCTGGGCAACAAGACAGTCAAGAGAAGAGGATGGCCGAAGAGGTTAAAGAGACAAAACCAGTGACCTGGCTATTTTCCAGTTTTTATCACAGCTATTGATTGTATTACCTCGATGGTAAAGGTCCGGTGATTTACAACCTGGTATATCACCGTGTGGGAAGTCGTTCAACTGTTGGATAGCGACCTGCGAATAAAAATTGAAGTGTTCAAAGTACGAGTTGGAAGTTGGTCTTTGGAAAGAGTCATAATGTGATTGCTAAGGTAGACATTGAGAAGTAAATGAGTTTAAGAAAAACTTGACATGGGGAATGTTGAAAAAATGTGCGGATCTAAACGAGTACTGATTGATAAAAGACGTCGACATAATTCCTGAAATTAACACTGACTAAGGCAGCGCCCGTTCCAAGGGTGCCTGGTTGGAAGTGGCTGTACTTTATGTGTGGGATCGCCTACAATAATCGTCATGAGAAATAATTTTCCGTCCGTCATATTCAATAACGGCTTCTAAGTATTTCAGTTACTTCGGTGTTACCAATTTAGATATTTCATATGAATTTAGCTTATTCTAAAGAGCGGCAGTGAAGGAAGATAATTCATAGAAACAATTAAAAAGAAGATCTATCTATTCTTAGTTATTGATTCATTTTTATTAGATTTCTCGAGAACATCTTCAAACCCCAAAGTGACTTGTGTGCTGACCAAAGTATCTGGCGAATGTCAAACCAGTTGTCGAGTAATCGCACGCAGACACTTTAATTTTAGTAATATTCAGAAATCGATGTGGATTTTTCCCGAGTGATTCACATCGATGGAAAGAAAATGTGTTGATGCGTATTGATAATAATCAAAAATTGCAAGGGATTTCAAATCTGTCTAATCCAGGCGGCCAATTCACAATGGAAATTTTATGTGTATTACTTAGGGTTTCTAGGGTCCATACGTGATCCACTTTCACAAAAATCGACACTGCTAGCTGTCGAGCATATATAAGTTTCAGCATATGAAACGATTCCTTTCAATATAGTTATTAGCTTGACCAAGCTAGTAATCGCATCAGGTCATATTTGTAGAGCATCCAAGAATTCTATGAAAATATCCCCTTAACGATGGGATGATCCAACCTAGGTCAACAATAAGAAGTCGGGGAGAGGTTATACATATATATATATATATATATATATATATATATATACACACACACACACATATATATATATATAGAGAGAGAGAGAGGGGGGTGAGAGAGAGAGGGGGAGAGAGAGAGGGGGGAGAGAGAGAGAGGGGGGAGAGAGAGAAGCAGAATATGAGATTTAGAGAGAGGGTTTTGAACATGAAAACTCGTCAGATGTTTGATTCCTTTAAAGGTTGACTAATTTAAAATTGCGAAATCAATAGTTGGAAGATTGTATTGCGTTAATTGTCCTACTTAGGAGGGCTTGCCTACGTTTAAAATCGAAACTCACAAATCTTGCTTTGAGCTTGGCCCAAACGCCACCCCTAACGCTTATGGGAAAGCCGATATAATTTACCCGACCATGAGGGCCAACTATTATTTCTAATTTACCATGATGTCGTACATTACGATAGCAATTTTTTCAAAGATGTAAAGTTCTAGATGCTTTGACCAAGTAAGGCGCCTGCTGTAGAGAGAACTTTATTAGCTTTCAACGGAATCCATTGCTTCTGAGTTTGATGTTCAAGTGGTAAAGTCTTTCAGGCAGGCGAAGGAATCCTTGTCTGGGTTTCGCTTGACGTAGAATGTTGTTGACTAATTCCTCGTCTTTTCTTCTTTTTTTAAAACCATTTTTCAGCCGTGTACCCTCCGACTTTCTTTGAGAGGAGAATGATGTTTATGGGTGAGGATACACGTGTTTCCCGAAGTATGAGATTTGACAACATTCCGGAACAGACACCAGAGGAAGGCTCGAGAACACATGGAGGAAACCTTGTGAGAAAAAAAAAAAAAAGACGGAGACATTATATCCGAACAAACTACATATAATGATTGGTGAAGAATTTTTTCTCAATCGTGACAATTTTGGAACTGGCCAGGAGGACTGAATCATTTTCATCCGGATTGGAGAAAAGAGAATTATCTGAGTAGCCCTGGTTGTTTTTTGTATGACGAAGGAAAGCTAATATTTTTATGCCGATATTTCAATTGAAATATAAGCATGAAAATGCTGCTTCATTTGATCTTTGCGTTCGACTATAGAATTGATTCAGGAAGACCAGTGTGCTTATTGCAAAGACCAGGAATTGCAAATAGTCCAAGTGAAAAACGGCACGCTGAAGGGGCCCCTTTGTATTATGAAATCGAAGAAAAAAACATCAGAACAAATGACACGTGAGAAGGCATTGTTTGATGTGTTTGGTACTCGAATTAAAACAAGAATGCATATCTGGTTTCAAAGCGAGAAGTATTGTTAGATGAGCCTATAGGAACATTATTACTATGTAATGCAAGTAAGATCCTTTTAGTTAAGCCATCACCATCTCCAACGGTACCATCAAATCCTCTATGGCCATACCTCCACTTCTCTGACAACAGGTTTCTCCAGCGATCCTGAAGTTCTCCTTACGGATATCTTTAGTCAGTGAAAATGGTTTAAAACGAAGGAGCATTATCATCAACTCATATGGAAACGTGTTTTAGCGTTCCCAGTCTTAAAAGAAAATGGTGATGATGTTATGTTACGCTGAGTCTTCGGAGGTGGGAGGTACAGGAAACTCGGATGAATGATAGAGAAAAATCAGGATACGCTCTGCCTCTATATCGACTCGCTGCAAAGCAAACGCCGAACACTATTTTTGCTTTTCGCCGATTGTTTTTTTGTAAAAGCGAAACAGTAGCGTAGAGTGAACTTCCGGAAAGCGAGGGCAGGTACCTGTATTAATTCAATCTAGCTACTATCATGGACCACCTCCCCCTCCGCCTCTTTCTCTCAACCTCCCCCGCCACCATCTCCATTCCCTATCCGTCAGATGTGATGGACGGCTTGAATGATAGACCGTGACAGTTATCGTTGTAGTCGTGTCCGAAGCCCTGTTCAAAGGCTATCTTAGGGTCCCCGCCGGCTACGTTGCATCTCCTTGTTGTGGTTAAACGGAGAGGAAGTCAGTAGCGGCGTCGGTGTGACGAGAGAACCATCTAGAACCGCGGCGGGAAAGAGAAGATGAAAAAAAAAAATGAAAAAGCAAGAGAAAAGAATCTTTGAAAAAGAAGGAGAAGAGCAAATGGTAGAAGAGGAGAATCAAAAGTCGGATCGGCGTACGAATAAAGAGAAAGTTGGTGTTCAGGTTTGGGGAAAAAGAGAGAATTGTATTGTATATCATTAGCGCGTGCCGTGTTCATGTGCGTATAAGTGACGTCCCGTGTTTTTATTATTGTCAGTATTTAGATGTTGATAAGCAGAAGAAATTCCAGATTTTGCAAGACAGAAGACAAGCCACTTACCACAGTTTTAAAACGGGTATGCTAAAAGCATGGTAATAATAGGTAGAGATTTACTCGCCTTCCCACTTACGCGGAAAATGGCGCGTAACCTTTTTTTCAATAGGGGAGCGCTATTCGTGCGTAGGTATGGAAGCACAATTTGTCTCTGTGTCGATTCTGTCTTTTGATATGCAACTGGTGTCAGGGAATAGTCCTGACCCCACCAATATCAGTGCCGCAGTGGAGAAGTGTACCAAGGGAACGAGGCTCCTTGAAACTAATTATACTGAAATAACATTTATAATATTTATCACAACTGAATCAGATATTCAAATTTGAATTTCGACTGAACCAAACTCCCCCACTTTATTTCCCGTGGCACTGATGCCCTTCGGAAATTTTTCAATAATAATAATAAGTGTTCAATCTTTGTTTCCTGCCGAATTGCTACTTACCTTGAAAAATACCTCATACATCATCATCGTCATTAGTCTATGAGCATCCGTCGTTGGACATCTGCTAGATCTCTCTATCATAGACATTGCGGAGCCAATACTTTCCGAATTTATCTAGCTCGTCATGCCATCTTACTTTCTGTCGGCTAAAGCCTCGCACCTGATCTCGGGGGACCCATGTCGTGAGTTGCAATGTCCATCGGTTGTCTGCAATTTTTACAACATGTCCATCCCATTGCCATTTGAGTTTTCTAACAGTTTCGATGATGTCTTGGTCTCCTTTTCTCTGATATACTGTACTGCCTCGTGGTCTCTCCATGTCAGGTTGAGCATGATTCTCTGATGTGCACGTTACATGGTTCTCAGTTTGAGGGTCTATCTTTTGTTTAGGTTCCATGTTTCAGCTCCATGTGTGACTATCGGTAAGATACATTGGCTGTGTACCTTTCTTTTTTAGGACGAGTGGGATTTTTCTTGTTCTTGAAAGTTGAGCTTGCTCCACCGAAAGCTCATGATTTTTCGCTCTATTTTTCTCTCTTTTTGATGGCTTCATGGAGACTCACTGTCCTAGGTAGATGTAGCGTTCCACTTT
Source organism: Thysanoteuthis rhombus (assembly GCA_963457665.1). Taxonomy (NCBI): domain Eukaryota; kingdom Metazoa; phylum Mollusca; class Cephalopoda; order Oegopsida; family Thysanoteuthidae; genus Thysanoteuthis; species Thysanoteuthis major. Next base: position 5,485,742 of record OY735234.1, on the reverse strand, counting down.
CTACAGCTCTGCATTTCTTATTTCGATCGTTCTGTCTTTGTCACCAACATATTTGATGTATATGACATTCGTTTTGCTCAAGTTCATGTGGAAGCCAACTTTCTTGCTTGCTTCATATTGTTCGTCTTACAATATCTGGATATTTTGAAGGTTCTTTGTAAAGAGGACATGCGCGGCAGTGAGTAGGGACAACTTTCTTTTAGTTCATTAGGCCTGCTCTTCTGGGATGCCACGTGATCCATCGGGAAAGGTGCGTACAACTGGGAATTTACAATTTAAATCAGGGTTGCAGCCACAAACCAATAACTCTCCTGAATAAAAATCCTGAAAAGAAAAATGATATCTTTTTACACTGCAACCCAAAATAGATACATCAAAATTATGCCAAAACATGGAATGGTAAATCGTCCACTCATTATGTTTCACAAGTATTTCCCACATTAATTTCTGTTACTTTTTCATTGCAAAAACATTATTCTACGATATGTTCTTCAAAACTTCAATGAAAATTTTTTGGCAAAGCTTCATCTAAGAAATCCAATCTGCAATTTTTAATCTAATTTCATCTCTGTAGAGGAGGAACGAGACTGCAAACTATATCATAAGAGAATGTAGCAGACCACTCCAAAGGGGATAGAAAAACAAGCACAACAAAGACACACTAGGAACTGTGCAAACAACTTGGGTTCGACCTTGTAAATAAATGGTATAAATACAGGCCAGATTTTGTCTTAGAAAATAAAGATTTTAAAATACTCAGGAATACCGCATCCCAGGGTCAGAAGCTATCTGAGGAAGACTCGATATCATCCAGATTATGGTAGTGCTATGGTAGTGATCGGGGTACTGACAAGATTCTAGAGATCTGAGGAAACTTGCCGTCATTCGCTATCTAGTGACAACAAACAGACCAGGTATGAACATTAATAAAAACAGTAATCGAATCGTTAATTCAATCTACCTACCAGAGAAGTGTAATATCTATGCACTCTGTCTGGGATCAAAGTATGTTGTCGACACAGCTGCTTTGGATCTATATATATAGTGTATGTGCGCCCATTTATAAGTATAACACAAACTTACCTCTGCACTGCACCTACCAAATGAGAAATGGGAGTAGGATGACTGGACCACGATTAGTTCCTCACACACTTACCCTAGGGTCTTGTCCCCTTTTCGAGACAGTGTCTGATGTCCTCTTTCGGGGTCACTATAAGCTTCTTTGCTGCATTCTGCTCAATTTCGTAATCTCCACCGTTTCAACTGCGAAGAGCCGAAGTCGGGACTGCCAAATGTGGAGCATAGGGTGGGATGACAGACCTAGGTAGGAGATTCCTCCCACCAAACCCTGAACAAGGCATTGCAACCGGTACTTGAAGTATTCAATACGGCTTCATACTCTCGGAATGAGTTCGTATTTCTCCAGCCTCATTTCTTTTTCCATTTTATCTTTCTTCATCCATTCAGACACTGCCATCTCTCTCTCTCTCTCTCTCTATCTATCTATCTATCTATCTATCTATCTATCTGTCTCTCTCCAATTACGTCTCTTTCTCCCGCTTTGTCTCTTGTTCTCTTCCCATTTCTCTCCTTATCTTCCCTCTTTGATTACGTCTCCTTCTCTCGCTCTTCCTATTTCTCTCTTCCCATCTCTCTCCTTCTCTCTCCCTCTCTCCCTTTCTCTCTCTCTCTCTCTCTGTGATTGCACTTCCTTCTCGCACTCTTCCTATACCCCTTCTCACACTCCCTCTCTCCCTTATTACACTTCCTTCCCTCGCTCATCCCATCCCCCTTCTAACACTCCTTCTTCATATCTTTCATCGTCTCCCTCTCTGCTTATATTTCCCTAACTATATCACGTTATTCTCTCCTTCCTTCAAAGCCGTTATTTCTCCCCTCCCTATCGGCTAATTCTTATTGCCTATTCTGCTCCACAGGGTGTTCAGGGGGAGTAAGTAGTTACAAGCAGAGAAAATTGAATTGCCGAACCGAGATCGAATTCCATGTAAGCCTGTTTATGTTCACTTCGCATTAATACCTTTGGGAAAAGGCATGAAACCACTTTTTTCCTACTTTCTGTTTAATTACCCGATATCTTGACAAAACGTGATGCTGCTGGCATCCCATGGGGGTAGACGGATTAGATTGGCCCACAGACCATTCTTCTATAACGACCACACCTTAACCTTGGCAAGGTCAAAGCAGCATTCTGCGTTTTGATTTTACACTAGAATCTCTTAATTCTTTCATTCATTTCTTTCAGCTTTTTCTTAATGATCAGCCTTTTAAGGTCTATTGTTGAGCATTCCTCAACTATGTAAGACATGTGGTGTGATGGGCTTTACCCAACCACTCTGGTCAATGACATGTTAGCAGGAAGGGGAGGAGATGAATTTATGCCTATCCCAAGAGCATTAATACTAAGTGAATAAAAACTGTCTCAGCAAGTGTCAGAAATCGGCAAGCCGATCCCATTTTCTGGGCTAGCCACTTGCACCTTCTTTTTTTTCCATCAGCTATGTACTTATTTACTGGAAGTTTCAGGGAGTTTTTCTTGCAGACCGCTCTGGTTACCTATTTGCCCCCCTTCTCTCTCTCTCTCTCTCTCTCTCTCTCTCTCTCTCTCTCTCTCTCTCTCTGCTCGGATCGAGTAATAGTTACCACGTTCGCCCCGCACGAAGGAGGTCCCGGGTTTGATTACCGGTATGAGCGAAGAATGTAGAAAATACTACATTACGACAAATTTCCCCGTGCACTCTGCAGCTAATTGAGTACACTCTCAGCTGTGGGATTAAGGTTGAGGTATCACTCCAGTGGACATGCGTCCTGCCAAGTCACAAAGACTAGTAAGAGTGAATCCCTGATCTTGGACTTGAAAGGATCATAGCTGACGCATACCAGGAGAATCGGGACTTTATAGAAAATGATGATAGGAAGAGAACAAAGAACAGAGAGAAAACAAAGGATAGGAGAGATGTGGAGAGTGAGAGATAGAGACGGAATGAGAGAGACGGGGAGAGAGATTATGAAAATGCCTTTATGATGAGAACACACATATACATATACAGAACTGAAGTCTTTCTGGCTCAGATAGCTCTTCGAAGTTTGCGATATGCGATATAGACTTTGAATTGATAAACACCTAAAGCAGTGTCTCTCATTTGAATATACACTATTTATCCATAGCTGGGGCGAGGAGAGGGATTCATGTCTTTCCGAAGGGCATCTGTGTTAATCCAAGTCTCAGTCAGAGTCCAAATTTGAGTCATTGTGTTCATTTTCCGCGCTGCTAAACGATCGCCTTCCGGCACTTCCTTTGACATTTGGTGAATCATAATAAGATAGTATGTTATGAGGTAAACGTAAAGACCACTGGGCACAAACTAAAGGATTGAAATAGCATCAACTTTCATTGCAAACTATTCCTACGGCCACAAAAAAATCTTTTCCTTGGGGAAGTCACAAAAGAAATAGTTCGCTCAAAACCTCCTTCCCTCTATCAACATCTCTTTCTTGCTGTCCTTCCTCTTCTCTACTCTTCTCTCTTCATGCTCTCATTCGCTTCCTTTCTTGCTCTCCCTCCTTCTCTTTCTTCTTTCCTTTTATATCTTGCTCTCCATTCCTATCCCTTTTTCTTTCTTTCTATCTCCATCACCCCTTTTCTCTCTTGCTCTCCCTCCGTTTCTTTCTCTGTACAACTCTTCCTTTCTCGATTTCGCTCCTCTTCTATCTCTCTCCTTTCTCTCTCATTACCCCATACTCTCTGTGTATCAGTTACCCTCTACATCCCTTTTTTGCTCTCCCTCATTGCTCTCCTTTTCTCTTACCTTCTCAATCGATCTGATATTCCTCCGTCATCTTTGATTTTTCTATCGATTCCCTCTTTTCATAACACCTGCTCCTTTCCCCGATTTTAACACAATATTGCTAAAATCCAACAGAGGTGTTTTATTACCACGATTAGTCAGATGTTAAAATCTAAGATATGGTGATACCAGCAAAGAATTAAAAGAAATATGTATAACGTCATATTAGAATTTATTGCCATTGGTCAAAAACAGTGGCCGTGAAGGCAGGGATCGTTCATTCAATATATACGTTTTGTTTTTATTTAAAAGACCACTGTTTTCTTTTGTTTGATTTATCAAGATTTTTAAAAAGTTCTACACCACATTCGCATTTCTTTTGGGCTTCCCCATTTAAAATAGGATTAGTTCACAGATGAATTAGTGGCAGTTTACAACTAAATAATTGTAGGCAATTGCTCAGTTTTGTCTAGGAAGAACATTTTCCCCAAAACAACCTTTATTTTTATTCATCTTCATTGTTTAGTCGCAGTAAAAAAGAAAAAAAACAATTAAGATGATGGTAAATAGTAACAATAATCAATAACAATCGGATGTATAAATATCGTGTTTTTATTTTCGTCGGAAACTACTAAATATGTCACTAAAACTGTGCATAACCAAACCATGTCATCATTTATAAGCACGAATAAGTTTCAATATCTATCGTCCCATCTACAGCTTTGCGGTTACAGCCTGGTAATCAGTAGATCCTCGGATCGAATCCACCAAGTATTGAATTTGTTTTCCCCTTTGCATTCGAAATCAATGGCGGATTAATTAGGCTGAGTACGCTTATTCTGTGTTTCTCTCTACCTTGCTTTTGGGGCTAATGATGGATTAACCATTAGGCTGAGTATCCTTCTTTTGTTAAACTTCTACAATTGATTTTCGACTTTACTTTAATATGCAATAATAATGATGGATGACCATGACTAAACATTACTGACGTCATGTGGGAATAACAGTGACACACTGACACAGTGATGTGCGCTGAAAATGATTACGAATTCGTTGCTTCTATAAAAGCCTATCTCTGGCCGACTTGTTCAACAAAAGTGTGCGAGTCCCATTCACAGGAGCTCCTAATAAAGGACTTTAAAATAGGACACGTGCTTTTGGAATAATACTGTACGGAGATATTAATTCTATTTTATTTACCTTTCAAATTATAATGAAGCTGAGGAATTTGACCCTAGCATAGCCAAGCTGGTTTTCTCTTTTATCTTATAACTAGCATAGTTCTGGTAAAATTGGTGGGAGTTTTTTTTTAAAGTTAAATTGATATTTTAGAATATTCGTATTAATAAATGTTGTTTTCAGTCATATAGGTCTTATTCTTCCCATCTCTTAATCAGTTTTAAAGAGAGGAAAAAGGTTTTCCTGTCAGATTCACACAGAGACACAGCAAACTGTGTCTGTCTGTCAGCTACAACAGTCAGTCACACTTTAGCTGCTGGCCACACGTCTTCATCCCCTCCATCAGCTTTAAAGAGAGGATTTTTTGTGTTCTTGCTCATCTGAAAGCTGGCCAACCTAGTGTGATTCTTCGCTTATTTCTTTTTCTTTTGAGGATTAGAAGACTGACTTTCAAATTGAAAACCATGCAACGTGCTCATGAGAGAATTATGCTCAACCCCACATGGAGATATCATATGACAGCACAGTAAATCAGAGATAAGACAGGAGTCCAAGACATCATAGAAACTGTTAGAAAACTCAAATGGCAATGTGCTGGACATGTTGCAAGAATGTCAGACAACCGCTGGATATGACTACTCATAACGTTGATCACTACAGATCATATGCAAAATTGTGGCCGACAGAAAATGAGACGAGGAAGGTCTATATCCAACGATGGACGCTAAAAGGCTGCTGCTGATAATGATGAAAGGGGGGAAGCAAGAAAAACTTATGTCCACCTTGATGTGAATAGATAAACAAACATACAAACAAACTAATTTGGTGAATATAGTATATGCATATGCATCAATTTTATTTTATTTTCCCTGACTCCCCATCTTCAGTCGCCCTTTTCTTTCCTAATTTCCTTTTGCTGTCTTTCCGTCTTCTATTTCTTCCTTTATTTTGTATTTCGTTTTCTTTTTTCTCTTCAACTTGTTTTCCTTTCTTTCTTTCTTTCTTTCTTTCTTTCTTTCTTTTTTTCATTCTTTCTTTCTTTCCTTCTTTCTTTCTCTTTTCATTAGAAACGTCAGCCATAACTGTTGCTAAAACTATCAACATAGGTTTCTCTCAGTTTTCAAGCTCGTCAGGCTGGCTGGTTATGTATGTATCACGCGTACAGGCCCCCATCAATGGAGTTGGTAGACTGAAAATGTAAACATTTACTCCTTACTATGACTATAAAATCTTTTGTGTGTTCAGCAGGGTGTTCAGTTTGCAATATATTTTCATGCTTATTCGATCACTGTCTAAAAAATGCAAGAGAAGTAACTTATTCGTTGATCACCCATTTTTTTTATTGATCACCTGCTACCAAAAGACATTGGTCACTTTTGGGTTTCGATTGTATTTTGATCTTTTTTTTTCCTTTTCTTTTCAACAGTTTTTCTTATTTCTGTACCTGCACGGTTTTCATATTTCTTTCTTTCTTTCTTTCTTTCTTTGTATATTCCTTTCTTTTTGACTTCTACTTTCACATTCTTTCTGTCTTCCTCCCTCCTGCTTTCCCTGTACATATTTGTTCCTTTCTCTTTCTCTTTCTTTTTAAATACTGCTTTTATATTTTCTTTCATCCTCTCTTCTAATTTCCCCTTTTCTTTCTTTCTTTCTTTCTTTCTTTCTTTCTTTCTTTTCAACCGCTACTTTGATATTTTTTCTTTCTTTTTTCCTTCCTTTTTACTTCTGTTTTCCCCTTCTTTCTTTCATTTTAGCTACTGCTTTCGTATTTTTCGTTTCTTCCCTCCTACTGCTTTTCTTTTCCTTCTCTTTTTCTTCTTTTTAACTACTATTTTTATATCTCTCTTTCTTCCTTCTTCCCGTTTCCCCTTATTCCTTCCTTTCTTTCTTTCCCTCTTTCTACTACTTTTATATTATTTCATTCTTCCCCCTTTCTGCGCACCTTTCATTTATTTATTTATTTACTTATTTTCAACTACTGCTCTCATATTCTCCTTTTCTTTCTTCCTTCCTTCTGCTTTCCTCTTTTTCTTTCTTTCTTTCTTAATTTATTTATATATTCATTTATTACTTTTTGACTACTGCTCTCATATTGGTTCTTTCTTCCTCCCTTCTGCTCTCATTTTATTTCTCCCTTTCTTCCTTTCTAACCACCGCTTTTATTACTCTTTCTTTCTTCCTTCCCCCTGCTTCCCTCTCTTTTTTTCTTTTTTCCTTTTCTCTTTTCTTTATCTTCTGTTAGACCTGCGAACAGCGTCGTTCCCCAAAGACCTACAGGCCTTAATATACCAACCCCAACCACCCAGTTCACTGGGCACTCACACCCTCACTACAAACATGCAATGGGTGACGGGAAATGACGTACAAATCAGACTGATGTACCGACAAAAATGGCGAAGGAACAAAAATGGCGGTCGTAGGGACGGTATCATCGGTGACGACCATGTTGGATACAGGAGCTAATCAGTCGTGAAACATGACACACTGACCGATGATTGACAGTTTTTTAAGGGTTCACGCTCGTAAGTCCGGGTTAGGTTTGGGCTGAAAGATTCTTGAAGGGAAAGGTGTACGTGCGTGCAGCGGAAATTGAAAGGCTGGACAGGTTAACGGAATAAGAACCATGCAATGGAACCATTGTGGGCGATTTGCACATAATCTGAACGACAAATAAACTAACCAATAAGCCGACTGAACGATACAACAGCCAAGCACGCGTACGCAAATATGCCAACATGTTTAGGTAAACAAGAAAACGTGTTTATATATGTTTTGGAGTATCTTCAGGGAATTAATGAAATCTTCAGAAATCTCTGTTTTCGCAATCTATGTCGGAATAGTTAACGAGCTTGCGATGCTGACCTGTGATTAGTTCAGTCCGCACTGGGAGCCTTACGTCTGTGGCTTTGTGTCAAACTAACCTGTATACACAAAAAATACCAATGCAGAATACACTTTATATTTATCATGTTTGGTTTAGTTTGATACAAAGCCACAATAGTCGGACACCCATTGAGAATCTAATTCATTATTTTAATAATTGTCAGCAATACAAGCTAGTTAACAATTACTACATTGATCGTGAAACTGGGGATTTCATGAAATAGTTAGTTTCGCAACCTTACTGTAACATTTATGTACTTAGAAACAGGCGTACACAATCACACATCCATTCTTCTCTGTTGTTGCTTTTCGTGACTCTGAGATTTTTATCCGTACATCTCCAATTGACGCTCAATCTGTTGGCCGGTCCCAGTTACGCTAAACAACAGAATTAGGAAGGAAAGTAGAGCGATGACATCATTAAAAGAATATCTGTTTTTTATATATTTTAGAAAAGCTATAAGTCGACAAAAAATGTCATATTGACAATCAATTGACTCAGAGAAAGACTACTTGCTATTCTTTCTCCTTCTGCTATTTCTACCTTAGGTTGTGTTTTTCTTAAATAGGGTTAGCTTAAAAGTTTCCTTGTATGTTAGGTTACCATCTTGTTTCTCCCAATTTACGTTCTTTAATCTATCTATCTGTACCTGGGGTACAGAAATTGAAATTCCTTGTCGCGTCTACAAAAAAGTTTTCTTTTAATTGACCCCCTGAGTAGATTTTTAGTAGGGGGTGGGACTCAATTTGCAATGTGAGTCCTCATTTTTTGCTTTATTTCGAATAATAGAATGTCTTTCCTCCTTGTTTACCTCCTCCTTTCCTTTTTCTTGGTTCTCCTCCTTCGTTTTCTTACTTTTCACCTTCAGTTGAATTCACTTCTTCTTCTTCTTCTTCTTCTTCTTCTTCTTCTTCTTCTTCTTCTTCTTCTTCTTCTTCTTCTTCTTCTTCTTCTTCTTCTATTTCTTCTTCTACTTCTTCTTCGTCTTCTTCTTCGTCTTCTTCTTCTTCTTCAAAATCACAATCACCACTACCACCACCTCTCATTTCTCCACCACCTCTATCATCTTCCACTCCTCCTTCTCCTCATTCTCCTCCCCCAGTCCTTCCTCTACTTCTTCTAAAAGTGCTAAATCTTTCTAATTTCAATAATACCACGCCATCTTATCCCCTCCTTCCTCCTCTTACGCCTCCTGATACAACTGCTCAAGCAACAATTAATTTCTTACCCTCCTTTTTACACTCTTCCTCCTTCTCCCCATATTTAATCACTCGAACGAAAAAATAAGTAATAATGTGACAGCACTCTTCTTTCTTCCATTATGACTTCTCTTATATTGGTACCTACTAATTCTTTTTTACCTCCATTTCGAACAGTTACAACTAATGCTACTAGTACTACTACTACTAATGAGTATATTGATATTGGTGATGATGATGATGATGATGATGATGATGATGATGATGATGATGATGATGATGATGATGATGATGATGATATTACTTCTGCAATGTTATCTATCATACTTTTTTTTATAATTTTCACTCTAATTTTCTCTCCCCTGTTACTATAACTACTATAACCTCTAACCCTACAATTACAACTGGTAATATCAATGCTTGATATAAATACTTTGGGACAAAATCTTTTCTTTCTTCCGTTTCTCCCCCCCCCCACTTTCTTTTTTCTTCCCATAATGCTGCTATTCTACACCACACCCACGTCATTCACCTTTCCGTCCACATCTCGTAGTCCTCAATCACCAATACATCAGTTACAAATTCATCCCACCCTGAAAATAACAGCCTCCCCCATTCCTCAGACGTCACCAGACCTCCAGACCTTTTTTTCAACTTTTGTACTACTCGACCATCTTGGCATTATCATCGACCAACGGGCGTTGTATCACGTAGAGCGCACAAAATGTGCAAAGACGTTCCTTCCTTTACACTCTGCGACGCCACCCAGACCCTCCTCGACTGACCAAGACCTTCTGTAGACACACATCAACATAACAGCCATCGCCTGTCCACGATCCACCAATTGACTAAACCCCATCCCCAACTCTGAGAACTGGTCTTCTTCGTTAATAAAAATGTTCTCTCTGCTGATATTTAGGTTGGGGGTCGGGACTGTTATATTATGCATTTTATATTAGAGGTTTTAGAAAGGCATCGTGAGGAATCTTAAATTTATTTATTTTATCTGCTTTTTTCTAGCCGTCCTCTTTGCGCATGTCACAGTCTGGCTGTCAGATGTTATTTTTTTAAAGTTATTTTTGGGTTTTCATTTCGAATTTCCTTGGTTCATTTTCGTATTATGAAATGTCCTTCTCTCTCTTTTGTTTTCATTCTTGTTTCAATTTTGTTTTTCGTAACTTTTACCCGATTTCTTTTTATCGTCTCTTCTTTTTTCGTATTTGACTTTTTTCTTAATTTCATCTGAATATTTTTTTAGGGGAAGATGGGGAACTTTTATTTATTTATATCTTTCCTTTTTTTATTGAGTAGAGGGGATATTTTCATAATTTCATTTCTTTTTATTGTTTTCTTCATTTCAATTTTTCATTTCTTTGACTTTTTCGTGGATTTTTCTTGAGGATTTCGTAGAGGAGGTAGGGGTAAGAATACTTTTGTTTTTACTTACATTAATTTGTTCTATGTTTTGTTTTTTCCTTTTTTTCCATAACTCGAATCCATTTTTATTTTTTTCTCTTTTTTTTTTCTCGTTCTTTCTTCACTTGGGGATTTTTTTCTTTAGTGTGGCTACGAATCTTTTTATCTATTCACTTATGTTTGCCAACGAAGTTGAAGAGGTATATGTATTCGGTCAGGTCTTTTCGCCTTTCACTCTTTCCTTCTTTTTGTCTGTCTTTCTGTCTTTCCAACATTCCCTCTGCCCTTCTCTCTGTCTTTCCTTCTTCCCTTCTTTCTCTCTGTCTTTCTGCCTTCCTTTCTTTCGGTCTATCTTTCCGTATATCCCTCTTTCCCTCATCCCTTCTTTCTGTCTTGTCTTTCTGCCTTTCCCTCTTCCCGTCTCTCTGTCTTTCCATCCTCCCTTCTTTCTGTCTATCTTTCTGTATTTCTTTCTTCCCCTTCTTCTTGACCGTCCCTCCATCTTTCCGCCTGTCCGTCCACAGGAGGTCACTAAAAAGTACGATATATATATATATATATATATATATATATATATATATATATATATATATATATGAGAGTGGGTAAAGAAGGAATGCTTGGATTTAGGGTGGATCAAGAAATATCGTTGTGATTGAAAGATATTCTTTCCATTCTTTTTATGCCTTTAAACATACACTCACGATCGTACACACGATATCTCTAACGGTTCTCAATTAATTTCAATCAGATTTTATGGATGGGTTGGCAATAGGTAACAGAAGTAATTATATTCTTGGTCGAACCATGCTTACCAATGGAGCTGAAATTTTCAACACTTATTCTTAATTACATCTAAGAAAGTGTTGTTTTTTTTTTTACCACCCCTTAGGTTTCCCGTTGGGTTTCAATTTAGGATGTAAACCCATGCCGAATTGGTCATTAGTTTGCGTCCAGTTTTTTTTTTTTTTTTTTTTTTTTTTGAAAGATGAAATTTTTAGTGATCCAACATGAGGTGAGATAGTGATTTATTTATTGATTACCCCTTATTCTGAATTTTGGATTGATCACCTCCAACACAACATGCTGCCAGAAGACGTTGGTCGTATGACGTTTTCTATTGAGCAACTAACAAGACCTGTTCCAACAATTAGTTTCCTTACTTTTTTTGAAACTTTTAAAAATCATTTCCTTCCTTATTATTTTGCTCAACTTCTGTTTCTTTTTTTCCTGCTTTTTCTAACTCAATTTCTAATTTTCACGTTCGAACTTAATTTTTTCTCCCACAAATCTTCCTTTCTTTTTGTCAAACTCCTCTACAAAGTCTGGAGTTGACTTTGCTTTCATAACGTAATAAGAATGACATGAATAATTCTCACCCAATGGGGTGGAGTGACGGTAAACTAATTTATAAAGTCCATATTCCTCTACCCTGAGTTGAACTCACGGCCAACTGATTGCCAGATGGCTGTCTCTCAGATTTAAATAAATCGACAAGTCTAAGATGCCAACGAAAATTTATCATACTGATATGCACGGGCTTATTTCATTCCAATAGATGTGCACATTAATGCAAAAAATATATATATGTTTATATTTTTTATCGTTATAGATATACAATGCAAAATTTGTAGTGTTCGTCTTCAGTCAGAATAGAAGTAAGAGTAGATTTTGACCCTGCAATAGCCAGTCTTATCTTTCTTTTTTTTGCTTTGTTAGCCATTCTTTTCCCCAACATTTTCTTTTCCCCAACATTTTGTCCATCTTTCTTCATTTCTTTGTTTCCTCTTTTCTTTCTTTCTTTCTTTCTTTCTTTCTTTCCCGAACCACTGATATTGATGAACCACGCCCCTTATGCTCTTCGTGAGGAGGTCAATTGCTCCGTGTTTCTATTGTGGCCCAATGCCAAACTAAGTTGATCAAATACCTACCCAATTTCAGTTTCGAGGACCGTTCTTCAGCTCTCAAAATATAGCCTTGTATCAGACTAAACTTCATTTAGTTTCTTCTAGTCGAGACCCTACATCTTCTCTTTCACCAACTAATTCTTTCTTCAACAACGATTTCTTCTATCTCTTTTCTCCATCATTTTCTTTCTATCTTTCATTCTTTTTTTCCTCCTATTTTAATCCTCACATTCTCTTCATCATTTTACTCTCTTTCATTCTTTCTTCATTCCTTTATCCTCCCTTTCAACACAAAAGGAGAAAATAGGAGAAAGAAAAAATAAAACTACCTTTGCCGATTGTCAACAGGGGCGCGTATAGAACGTATAACTGTAGCTTGATATGAAACCTGAGAAACCTGTGCATATGCCTTGGCTTGTGTGTATGTATAAATAACCGTGTTTTTCTCGTTAAAAGGCGTGAATCGTCGCCAATAATTCTTCAAGCAAGGTACAAGGGAACCAACCATTTAGCTGACAATGAAATGACGCCGTGTTTTATGATAGTACTGTAAAATTGTGAAGAATTGGACGGAAAGGCAAGGGAAGGAATAGAAAATTGGATGGATAGAGGCGTTGGTAGTGGAGAGGGTGATTGTAACACATGGTGTGGTCGAGCAGGACCCCGGGGGAGGATCACTGGAATTAGACAATGGCCAAAATGCTTGGTAGCAAATTGCAAAGGATGTACAAGTCGACGGTGCTGCTTATAGCATCAACATGGTATCTGATAGCATCATTAAAATGACAAGGAAGAGTAATAAAATATTACCCTCTGGATCCAGAAAAATAGCTTTCTACCTAGTAGAGTTACAGATTTCAACCGAGAGTTCATTTTATGTTGTTGTTTTTTTATATTTTCGCCAAGAAAAAATGAATAAATAAAAATTTAGTACAAACATAACGTAACGATAGATATGTTAAATCGCTCATATCTATCTAGATATGGTGTTCCACCTTGATTTATCAGTTATAGACATAAGATCAGTCGCGATCGGCAGGCTGTTTCTCTGAGAAATATAAATGTAAAAAAAATCAAGAGAAGATAAAAAATGGAGGTTATAACGTGACAATGGATTTATTTCAAGAAGAAACAACACAAAACTAAATAAATGTGTTCGTAAAGTTCAAACGTTGATTGAAAGTTCCGTAGTATTAACAGAACAAAAGCGTGGTAGAGACAGCACTAGATTTGATCATCTGCCAACCTCTACCAACGCTATTGTCAGGGGGAGAACTTTTGCATGGATTTGCCCCTAAATGTAATTGGTTCCTCCATAACTTATTGTCAACCCTTTCATAAAATCTGGTTGGAAGTCATTGAAACCTTGAGATATCTTGATGCCAAGAAAACAATTGGGCAAAATTACGTAGTTTTGACATATAACTGCGACATAGGGGAGGTAATTGTGGAAATATCTGCTTTCGGAGATATCGTGTGGACAGACATGAAATAATGGCCCTATTATGTGGTTTGGACGTATAACTATGATGTTAGTGAGATAAATGTGCGTGAATCCACACCATGATTTAATCTTTCACCCGTAGCCTCTTATCCCCTCCACAAAATTTCAATGAGATTCATTGAGAACTTTCGGAAATATCGTATGGATTGTCATGAGAGTATACATAAATCTTGTTGAGAGAAAAAAACGGAAAAAATATCCCTCATGCTGAAAGAAAAAAAAATCATGGATCCGCCCCTAAATTTCATCACCGCTTTCTTATTTCATTGTCCATCCTTCTGTCAAAATTTCATCGAAATTTATCCAGTACTTTCGGAGATATCATGTGGATGGAGAGGTCACAGGACAGTATATCAGGGAGAAAACGGGAGTCTGAGACATCACAGAATCTATTAAAAAACTCAAATGGCCATGGGCAGGCCATGGGCAGGCCATGGGCAGGCCATGGGCTGACAATGTTGCAAGAATGACAGACAACCGATGGACATCACGAGTCACAATATGGATCCCGAGAAATCACATGCGAAACTGAGACCGACGGAATACGAGATGGGTAGATGAACTAGACAAATTTAGAAAATACTGGCCCTGCGACGCCCATGATAGAGAATTGTGGCGAATCCTGGGGAGGGTCTATGTCCCAACGACGGACCATAAAGGACTGATGATGAAAAAAACAAGCGGACACTACCGAATATATATTCATCTATTCAACTTTGTTGACAGTGATTGAAGAGGATGCATCTAGATAAGCTAGTATATTGTATTAGTATTGGTATCAATATGAAAGCATGATTATTTCTTAGGCGAAGGAGAGTTCAGGTTGGTAGAGTGCGTATATTTTGGTAGACTGCACTCTACAGTAGTACATGAGGCTAATCTACAGGTCAAAGGCTGGAGCAAATATATCATAGACACATAAACACTTATCTACTGCTTCAATTTGTATAAGAGCACCAGCGCTAGATATTCGCAAACAATGGTTCAGTATCGTACTATAGTGATGGAATAGTTGGCTACTCCACTAACTGTTGTTACATTGTGAAGGGTTTTAGTAACTAAGCTTAGCTTAATCTGTCAGTAAGTCTGATTGGCCGGCCGTTTGCGAGAATCGAACAGGAAAGTATCCAACTATTTTGAATAGCTCGAGAACTGATCTCTGATGTAACTTGGTGACTAATCAGAATGAACCTCCATGTGCATGCCATGAGCATCAGTGAACAGAAACTCTCCTGTGAGGTTACTCAGTCGACAATGAGTCACCAATGAGTGAGCTTGTATACTTTGTGGTTGTCACATTTACAGTGATCAAACGAGTTATTTTTCGTGTCTCGAGGAGAGTTTTTTTTTCTTTTTTTTTTTTTCAAAATATTACCCAGTCAAGTCTGCGACTTCTTGCTTCTCGCTGTTGAAAGGGAAGATATCTCAAGCTATGGATGTGATTAAGGAGAACGCGATGAGAAAGCTGATGATAATCCTGAAAGAGTACTTTAGTGGGAGGGATGAACATGTGAGATCCCGAGGAGAGTACTTTGAAGTGGGCTAAGGCGCTATCGTCATAGGTAGGCTATTTTTCGTAATAACTGAATGCCTGTCACGTTCCAGACAAACCTCGTAGGTATATATAAACACAGCGAAAAGATTAGCGCTAGTTTCTCTTTGAATACCTGATATGTTGATTATTTAAAAATTATGCGAATAACTCTGTGCAAGGTGTTTGATTTCATATAGACTCGATGTTTAATTTTAATTCCGCCCTGTCTCGCCCATTCTGTAAGCCTTGCAAATGTTCTCGCCCCCGTACGCTCTTTACGGGTTTCTTCCATTATAAAATCATATAAATGTTCTTTTATCTGACCTTTAATCGAGATTACTAAACGAGAGGTAAGTATGATGGTGTCATCTCGAAACGCCATTTCAGACTCTATGAGATAAAAAGATTTTTCTGGTCACAAAATAGTGATTATTCAAAATGCTTCTATCTGATACATGTTAATCTTACTTATTGCTTTTTTTTTTTACAATATCTATCCGGAACCAATGTTAAATTAGTGCTCATTTAGTTTCGTGCGGACAACAGTGCACTTCAACTTTTGACCGTCATATTCTTTTGGAGACCTTTTTTCTACATATCATCTACAGGTAAGATCATCATCATCATGATGATGATGATGATGATCATCATCATCATCATCATCTCTTATTCTTTCGACATTGAGTTTTCACAGCAGGAGTGTCTGGTGGCTTCCATCGGAGATCAGTTGTCAGTAAGTCTCATCAATACCTCAGCATCATCTAGCTGATCTCAGTAGTGCTGTTCTCTAAATGGTCTCGATGTTTCCACAGATTTCCAGTTCCCTCCCCCATTCATTTTGTTGGGCTTCTCACTTCTATGAATACCTATATAGTGACGAAAGAAATACTAAAAGTAAGTATATATAAGAAGTTCGCAGATGCAAAACTTTCAACAGAACGTTCAGCATTTAATAAAGTATACCAAATATGATAACCATATGGCAAGATAATCATTCAATAGTTGTCCATTTCAATCGAGAAAACGTTTGGAAAAATTAACTCAAGATACATGGGTAGAGGTACATTGGTCCTGCCCCACGGAAGAATTTGGAATAGCAAATTGTTAATCGTTCAAACATGTTATTAAGACGTAATTATTATATGATCTAATGTGCGAAGGTCTTCACAGAGATATGAATGAATAATGATCACTATGATAACATTAACAAGTAAAAGTGGAATTTGATGACTGAGGCAAATGTTGACTTAGAATTAAAGAGATTAAAATTTCTGCTGTCAGACTGTAAGTTTTGCATGGAAGATAAATGCCGTTGTCTACAGCGTATTTAGTTACCTACTGGTTATAAGTTCAATCTCTGGGCCAGGCGGTAAATGTGTTAAGGAAATCAAACACAGCAAGGATAAATTAACTAGGAAGACGTAGATCCAAGTAAATCAGAGTATGACACCGATAATTCCTCCTCTCAGAAATTCAGGCTGAAAGAAAACAAAGTGTTACTGCACATGTCATATTTTGATAGATTACTGACTGGTGATGAAAAATAGATAACTTACAAAATATGATGCAGTGTAAACAAAGACAATCAGACTAAAGTGCAACGTAAAGTGGACCTCCATCCAAGGAAAGTTTTAGTCTGATTTCGGTGGGATTGAGGTGGTGTGGTCCAATTGGAGATGCTATCAGTGTAACGATTGCAGTTGACATCTATTATCAACAGTCAGAGCGTTTAAATACTTTTGGAAAGAAAAGAGACCCCGTTTGATAAACTGCAAAGATTTTGGTGTTCCATGATGATAATGTACAGCCATATACATCAGAGACTACAACAAATAAGATTGAAGATCTCAGCTGCAAAAAAAAAAGTCCACTCATTCCATTCTCCCTGTTGCTCGATCTGATTACCACATATTCCAGAGTTTACAGAATAATCTTGATGAACTACTTCTCAAATCATATTATTTTTCTCTAAATCAAAAGACTTTCATAAAAAAAAAAACAATATCACGACGCTTGAAATCCGCGGCGGGAGGTTAGTTCCGAGCGATAGATCGGGTTTAAAGACGACTTGGCAACTGATATACCCGAAAAAAAATGTCTTCCTTCTACATAACGACTACGATTGAAAACTATACAATCTTGATATACAAGCTTGATATCAGCAGCAGCTGTCGCGGTTGGTGATTTACATTTTCGCGCGAATGTATGTCAACTTGAAATCAGTGCAGTTGAATATTTATTCGTGGGAAATTAATTTGAAATGAGAGTAAACTGGTCTGGTTAGTTACTCAATACAAACTGTCACGTGAACAAAGTATTTTGGCAGAATGACGTGTTGGGGGTAATCAATTAAAAAATTTTATTGAGGAATGATCAATAGATAAATTACTCATATTGCCTTATGTTGGATCACTAAAAATTTGGATTTTCAGAAAAAAAATCAAGGGATGAACTTTTGATCAAGTTATCGTAATCTTGCATTCAAAAGTGAATCCTCTGCTAAGAGTTTTCTAAAATAAAAAAAAAGAAAGTATTTTCTTCGCATAAAAAAAAGGATTAAATGTTGGAAATTCCAGCTCCATCAATGAGGTCTGTACGTTGTATACATGCGTGCATAGCGAGCCAGCCAGACTAGCTTGAAAACTGAAGAAATTTATATTGACAGTTTTGGTTGTGGGTTTATGATATCTGGTAAATGTTGTTTGATTTGGACTGTTAATTATTAGTCTGCTTTTAGTTCATTTAATTTTTAGAATAACAGGTATTGTTAGTTACTCAGTAGAAACTGTCACATGACCAACGTCCTTCAGCAGCATGTTGTGTTGGGGGTGATCAAATGAAAAATCGGGGAAATCAATGAATGAGTCACTTCTCTCGTTTTTTGCTAGGCAGTGATCACTACGTGTATATATATATATATATATATATATATATATATATATATATATATATATATATATATATATATATATATATATGTATATATAGTGCAGATCAGGTTAGCAATATAGCATAATATAAAGCAATGTGTGATATGTGATGGATTTATTTCATAGAGTGCTCGATACAACTTTATAATTCGAAAGTCAAGTTGTTTTAGAGTAGAGCTTGAAAAATAAAATGGGAAGTGGATTCGCTACACAAACAAATTTATATTTCTGCCCTCTCTGAATACACATCCTAATATATATATGTATATATATATATATATATATATATATATAGAGAGAGAGAGAGAGACAGACAGACAGACAGACAGACAGACAGACAGACAGACAGACAGAGAGATGTTACTAAATCAGTTTTCTTACGAAAACTTCATCGTACATCGAAAAGGTATATTTTTCTCAACCTCAAATGAGCCGATTTCCTCTCCATGGCCTTGTGCCAGACAAATACCAAGTCGAAATCAATACCCCAACCCATCCACCCCATCCTATATCGATCCGTACGGCCAACGATCTGCCTAGCGAACAACCCTGTTCAGATAGTCACTCGTCTATTCACTCAGGCCTCTCACAACCTCTCACCTCACTTTCTCCACTGCCACTGAAACTACTACGCTGACCGACTGGACACTTACAGATTGGTCCAGTGGTAGGCGTCAAACGAGTGGGACTTAGCACAGAATTCTCTCTTTCCCTTTCTCTCTATTAATTCTTGATACAACCAGTGTTCTCTCTCAGCAGCGAGGCTACGCAGTCGCACACCAGAAAAAAAAATATGTCACGTAGTAAAATTTAGATGCAGCGCACGAATTTTAACAGTTACAATGAAAAAAGTTCAATGATGACAGAACGTGGTCAAAAAGCAATCGAAATACTGCACTTGCCTTGAGTAGCATCATTTGATTGCAGGTTTATGCAAATATAATTACGTGTAAGAATTGGTGCTTAAATAAAGGAGAAATCTACGACTGATAAATGATGAAAGAATAATACAGAAAAGTCAATACACCGAATATTTTTTTTATTATACACCTTTCTAACATGAGGTTTTTATGCAAAAAAAAAATCGATGATCTTAGAAATTAAATGTATTTTATGCTCACTTCACTTCTTCAGTCGCTTACGGGCTTTTTGGTCTTGGTCAGGCAATAAAAACATAAGATGAAACATTGGGAATATTCATATAGAAAAAAAAAATGATAAATTGTCGCCAGGCTGATGTCGTGCCCAACTTTTCCCTTGTGGCCTTTCTCATTCTGATATCTGTTGTACTCGCAGATATATCTCAGTGGGTAGCAAAAATAAAACGCTAACGAAATGACACAACACGTTACCAGACAGTGAGAAAAACTGTCTACACTAAAACCAATCAAAATTTTACTTGTAACGACAATCTAGTATAAGAATTAACAGTTTGGTGTTTTCTGTTTTTCGGACCATAACAATGGACTCTTCCTCTTAGAGGCAGCAATTCTGCTATTTTTTTTTTTTTTTAACGGGGAATTATTGGTAATTAATAACGTTTGCAACATAGTTTCATTTGGACTAATTTTTGTTCGATAAAATAAATATAGTTTGATACTTCATCATGGATAAAGACTAATTCGCTATCAACGTTAACTTTTGACTTGGAGAACTAGGTGTTTTAATGGTTGCAAAACGCACATATACATGGCTTATTTGTACAAAGACTGTCAATAGAGTCTTCGTAGTGAAACTGGTGAAAGCGTTGACGTGCAAAGAGAGGTCTCCAAGGACAAGGGATGCTTATTTCTCTTAATACATGCAGCTTATTTGAAGAATACAGATCTGAGATTTGGAATAAATAACAACGAAAATTAGATCAAAAGCAGACCCAAAATAATATTGAGTGACAATGATCCATCTTAGAAAATAATGAACTCTTCCAACCCTCCACTTTGTTTCTTATTGTTAAGTCTCTCTCTATCTCCCGTCTATCTATCTATCTATCTATCTATCTATCTATTTATATATATATATATATATATATATATATATATATATATATATATATATATATATATATATATATATATATATATATATATACACATATATATATATATAGTTGAAGGTAGATTCGCTACATAACCATGTATAAACTAAATTACATACACACACAAAATTCTACTCAATTTCACTTATACACAAATGATTTCAACTTTGATACAAAGAAATCTCTTTTTTTCGCCAATGAAGATAACAAATTTAAAAAAAAAATAATAACCTTGCATCATCTCCCCCTCTCTCAAAACCTTGTTAATCACAAACTTTATAATTTCACCCATTTGACGTTTGACAATGAGAGCAAACAGTTTTCAAAACGTGTAACGGAAATAAATTCAATTCAGTTTCTAAACTTTCGTGTTTCCATATCGTTTATTAAATTCATCAATATGTCGAATAAATCTTATCTGTACCGGATACAATTTTGTAGTGAAATACACGTATCTATTGCATTTATATTTCCTAAGATAACACGCAACTGAATATTTTAGTTTAAAGGTTTAAGGGAAAATGCGGATTATAGGTCGTGAAATTCGACTGTTAAATATTAACCATAACAGAAGATAAAGGGAGGATTCCTGATGATAAGAAATAAATATGTATACGTCGTAGTGTAATTGTCTGTATTATTAGTGCGCTCTCCATCAAGTTGATCTGTCCGCTAGCTGAAATGATACACTTGTAGTGTCAATAACCCCATTCCTTCAATACGCCTCTCGCCTCCCCTTACTATCAACCCGTCTCTCACTGCCAGCTGACCGACTATACTGACCAAATAGCCACGACTTTACAGCTTTCACCCCGGCCTTCTATTATGCTCCATTCCATAATAAAGATTCTGAGTAAGTCATTTAATAAACTTGATCGATCGCAAGCAATAAAAACGATATAAATAATGCAAATTCAAATGAAGAAATGGCTGACTCAAGTAGCAAATACCCTCCCCCAGACCCCCCAAAAAACAAAAATAAATTCTGCATATCAGAAGTTCATTTTTAACACAGAACGGAATTACAATAAATACTTTTTTTTTCTAGGATATGAAACCACCTTCATTTAGCAGGGAAAAAAACGCATTTCATCGAATGCTTCTCATTCATCATTTCATATTCTGTCGGCTTCGGTTTCGCTTTTAATCTCTGGGGATCCATGTTGTGAGTCGTAATGTCCACCAGTTATCTGCTATTCAAGCAACATGACCAGCCCATTGCCATTTAAGTTTCCTAATGGTTTACTATAGCCGTAGAAAATAACTATCAAGAGAAATGACCAGCTGGTATCATTTTACAAAGAAAGTATTAGTCAAGTAAATGACCTTTAGCATAACTGGGATCTCGGACTCCTGTTTTTCCCCTAATATACTTTGTTGTCTCGTGGTCTCTCCATGTGATGTTGAGCATGATTCTCTCATGTACACGTTGCATTGTTCTCAGTTTGTGTGTCAGTCTCTTGGTTAGGTTCCACGATTCAGCTCTATAGGTGACTATCAGGAGGATGCATTGATTGTATACCCTTCATTTTTAGTCGATTTAACCCCCCTTTTTTGAGTATTCTTCAGGTTCTGGCCGATATGGGACTGGACAACGAGGATTACTTAGACGTTTAGAACATTTTATTTGGGGGGTGCAGGGTTTTATATATAGTCAAATACTATGTCTTTTCAACTTGATTCAGATTTTAACTAAGCAAATGGTCATCAGCATCAGAACTGGATTTTCTTACCTCGTGCTGACTAGGATAAATTCTTGCATTTGTTTGTACTATCTACAATGTTACCATAACTATGCATATGCAGGTCCATAAATCAATAAGTCCGCAGGTTAAAAATGAAAAAAATAATTTTTTTCTTCACCCAATAAATATTTCCTTGTAAATGAAATTGATCTAGGGGTGAATATCAATCACATAAATCGAATATAATAAAGCAAAGCATTTAAAAATGAATGACTAACCTCAACAAATAAAGAAAATGACCAGTACAACTGACTTACTAAAATACAATGGGTTATCCAAATGACTTAGACTGAATTTTAATCAATAACCGTAAAAAATGACTAATAAAAGGAGTGACCAGTTAGTGTCTGACTATAAACAAAGTATTGGTCAAGCAAATGACCTATAGACTGACTAGGGTTTAGACCAACAAATGGAGTGACTGGCTGGTATCTTTCAACTAACAAAGTAGTGGTCAAGTAAATGACCAATAGGCTAGCTAAGATATAGAACTGTGAAAGGAGTGACCTGCTGGTAGCACACTACTAACAAAGTAATGGTCAAGCGAATGACCAATGGACTACCTTAGATTTAGATCAATCGAAGGAGTGACCAGCTAGTATCTCATTACGAATAAAAGAAATATTTAAGAAAACAACCAATAAACTGGCTGGAATTTGGTCAACTAAAGTAGTGACCAACGTACATTTCGATACTAAAATAGTCAAGCCAGTAACCAATAGGCGATCAGGGAATGACCAACCGAAAAACTGACCATATACTGCCCCACTAGTAAGGGGGTTGACCAAAAAGATATTAGGACTAAGTGAAACAATTCGACTGACCAATGGTTTTGCTTTAATTTGGTCACCAAAATAACTGACCGGTTGGTAGGAAGTGGGGTGCATACTAAGCCAGTGACCAACACTACTGTAAAGGAGACTGACCAATGAAATATCGAAGTCATCTAACCAACCAAGGCCTTTAGACTTGGAATTTACTGACCAATGCAATACCAAGAGACCAACCAGATAACAAAGTCTCATAGTGACAAAGCAAAGAAAGAAAGGAAAGAAGGAAGAAAGAATGTCTCCCTTGCCTCACCATTGACCAAGCTGATGCGTGATCAGCAATAGAGCCTGCAAGCAAGAGCAATTAACCAACCATACGAGCGGCTGACCCACTAAGATGCCTTGACCCACTAAGAAGCTGACCAATCCAGGGCGCTGACCAACGGTCGCTAGGAAGACTGAGTCACTCGGCTACAAAAAGGAACAAAGGGTTGACTAAAGCAAAATAGAACTGAGTCATAAAATGGGGCTTTTAGTTCCTTACTGCCCGGTAGTGCGTATTTCCCCAGCGGCCGGGAAGAACGTGGTATGGGGTTCGGGGGCAGGATGGGAAGGATGTACGAAAAAGAAAAAGGGGGAGTTGGGGGGGGGATTGGGGAAACGATTCGAAGTGGGGTGAGAAGAATTTTCCATGTGGAGGTGTGAAGGGGTTTGGCTGGAGAAAATGTGAAAGAGGGGAGGAAGTTAGGGAATAAGATGAAGATAGTAAAAATGACCAAGACTCGAACTACCATGATTACAACCACGAATTTAAAGAATGTGTTCCAACTATTCGTGCCTGCACGGCTATTCCTCGTGTTGTTAGTAAAATAATGGGGGAGGACGGAAGGAAGGGAGGAAATAAAGAAAGGGAAGGGAAGGAGGGGAGCGAAGGAACGAAGAGAATGAAGGAGGGAAGACGTGGAGGAGAATAGTAATGAATAATAGTATTAATGAAAGAATGTATTAAATCTGAAAAAAAAAAAGATTAAAATGAAACGGGGGAAAAAAGTTGTTTTTTTTTTCAAAGGTGAAGAAAAACTTATAATAAAAAATGCAAGGAAGAACAGAAGAAGATGAAACTACAATTTATGTCACCCAGTGAGGATTGATTGCTACTGCAGTAATGGAACAAAATTTGAAAAACTTATGTTTTCTGTTACATTAGTTTTATAAGTTTTGGTCCACACTGAAGCAACCAATGTGTTATAGGCATGCACTAAGCTTAGTCTAGGCCAGAAGTGTTGCAGAGTGAATGAAGGTCGTATTATTATCTTAGTGTAATAGCAAATAGAGTATGAAGGAAAATTGAAATGAAATAAGGAATAGAAAAAATAGTGAAAAAATGAATGAACTGGAATGAAAAATGTCAAAAAACAGAAAAATGAAGCCAAGAATGAAAGTTAAATAAAAAAGTGAAACAAAAAACGAGTAATAAAGAAGAAGGAAAAGAACAAAGAAAGAAGACTCTGGAAAAGGATAGACAAAGCCTGTGAAAGTATGGAATGAATTTGGAGGAAAATATATTAAGATTGAATAAATGAAAGAAGAAAAAAAAATGGATATAAACTCCTGTAGAAGAGACCTGTCAGAGGGGTATACATAAAAAGAGAAATAAAAAACGAAGAAAAATTTTACAGTCATTTACGGTCATATTCTTTTTAATGCACAAAGACTAAGAAGAAAGAAAGAAAGAAAGAAAGAAAGAAAGAAAGAAAGAAAGAAAGAAAGAAAGAAAGAAACAAAGAAAAAAAGAAAGAAAGAAAGAAAGAAAGAAAGAAAGAAAGAAAGAAAGAAAGAAAGAAAGGAAGAACATGGGTTAAATGAACTAGCAAAAGGATGGGGAGAGAGAAAGGTTGATAAAAAAGATATGGCCGACAAATGGAAATAGTAAAAAAAGAAAGAAAGAGGGGATAAAGGGAATATGGTTGGAATAAAGGAAGATAATATACAAGAAAATATTAGAGAAATTAACGAAAAATAAAGAGAGAGAATATAAAAGGATCGGCTTATGAACATTCAACTCCCCGTGTTAAAAAAAATCACAGAGACCGACCATATTTAACCTCAACAAGGCAAATGAACGGTATAGATATTAGTACATTTGACTAACTAAAGAATAATAGGTTAACCAAAATGGCCTGAATAAATTTTGATTTAATTCAGTACCCGTAAAAATCCCCAACAAAAGAAATCAGTTGTTGGTATCTTACTACTAATAAAGTTGAGATCAGGAGATTTACCCATAGACTACGTGACCAAAGAAAGGCGTGACTAGCTAGTATCTCAGTATTAATAAAGCAGTGGTCAAGAGAATGACCAATAACCTAGCTAGAATATGACCAACGGAAGGCGTGACTAGCTAGTATCTCGCTACTAACAAAGAAGTAGTCAAGAGAATGACCAATAGACTCGCTAGAATTCAGACCAACGAAACGAGTGACCAGCTGGTATCGCGCTACTAACAAGCCAGTGGTCAAGCAAATGACCAATAGACTGGCGATAATTTTGACTACCAAATGGAGTGACCAAGTGGAATCACACTACTAAGACCAAAGAATAAAAATAAAGTTAGAGAAAAGGATATAGCTAACAAAAAGAAAGAAAAAAAAAGCAGATCTATCGCAGCAAAGAATAAAAATCAGCTATAAAAGGGAATGATATAGATGATAATATTAAAGGAAAGAATTAAAAATTAATAGTATAGAGAGCAAATATACGGAGGATTATATTAGTAGAGAGAACGAAAAAAGAAAGAATGAAGAACTCTCAGGAATTAAACCGCTCTAAGGAGGATCTATCGCTTTTCCTTATGCAAGAACAAAGATACCAATGGTAAATAGCTTAACAGTGAATTTGTTTTAAATAAAGATGTCGTTTGCTGCATTTTAGATAAATGTGATCTCAGACATTTGAAAAGACACCAGAGACACACAAACAAAAAAGGGACAAAGAAACACAGAAGTAAATTCTGTGAACCATTTTTATTACCAGTTTTTACTAGTATTTTATTTTTATTTTTTCTTAATCTTTTTTGTTGCTTTTTATCGCCATTTCCCTAGGTTGTCAGTCTACTCCAATGAGTAAACAGCAGCAGGTCGGAAATAAAGGATAATCCCTTGGTGAGACTCGAACTCACGTCCTTTTGTCAATGCTTCAAACAGAAACTAAGATCAATTTTGTAAATCATTGTAGGCGCTTTGAGAGGAAACAGAAATTGGTAGAAAAAGAAAGAAAAAAAAGAAAGGAAGAGGGGAAAAGAGAGGGAAAGAAGACAAGAGATCAAGGGAAATTAAGAAAGAATCAACAGAGACGAGAGAAGAAAGAAAGATAAAGATTTAATGAATAATGGAAAGAAGAAAGAATTAATAGGACGGCGAAAGGAAAAGAATCAAAAGAAAGAAAGGAAGAAACAATGAAAGGAAAAATGAAGGAGAATCAATGAAAAGGGAAAGGAAGTAAAGATCAATACTAAGAAAGAAAGATAGAAAAAGGAAAGGAAGAAAGAATTAAAGAAAATGGAAGTACAGAAAGAATCAATCGAAAGAAGGAAAGAAAGGAAAAAAAGGGGGAAGGATGAAAACTCAATAAAATGATAGGAAAAGGACAAAAAAGAAAGAAAGAAAGAAAAATGAAGAATCACTGAATAAGGAAAAGAAGAAACAATCGACAAAACGATGAAAGAAATAGAATAAAAAGAAATGAAGACAGGAAGAAGGAGATATGAAAGAAAGAAAGAAAATGAAGTATCAACGAAGAATGACAGCACAAACGAATCAATAGGACAGAGAAAGAAAAAGAATCAAAACAAAGAAGGAAATATATACGATGAAAGAACAATATGATCAATAGAAACATAAAGGAAAGAAGAATCAGTGGAAGGAAGAAGAAAAGAATGAAATAACGAGAAAAAAAGAGAGGGTGTGGAAAGAAAAAGAAGGAATTAAAAACGAGACAGATTTAAAACAACACAAAAGAAGAGTGAAAAAAGTGATATGATGAAAAGAAAGAGAAAAAAAAAACACACAGATTCCATAGTAATGAAAGTGACCAGTGAGAGAGAAGGAAAGAGAAAAAGAAAAAATCATAAAGACTACGTAAATATCGTTGTAGCACCAAGTTCATTCAGGAAAAAGAGGAAAGATAGATAGATAAGAAACAGAGAGAGAGAGAGAGGGGAAAAAACAGAAGCGTGAAGAGACGCAGAAAAGGGAGAAAATATATCGAATACAAAGAGAGAAAGAGAGAGGAATGAAAGACATGAAGAAAAAAAGAGGAAGTGAAATGAGACAATGATAGAAAGGTAAAAGAAAAGCGAAATAGATGAGAATGAAAGGATAAAAAGGAAGATAAAAAAGAAGAGTTAAATTGAACGTAAAAAGGAGAAAAAGAAAAAAAGGGGAATGGAAGTCAAACTATAACAAAAAAAGTAAAAGGAAAGTTGAGTCAAAGAAAGAGAAGGAAAAAAGAGTGGAAGGAAGAGAAAAAAAAGCAAGAATAAATGTGAAAGAAAAAAAGAAAAAAAAGGAAAATTTAAAAAGAGGAAAGAAAGGAGAAAACAAAGAAGGAACAAAAGATAGGAAGAAAGAAATATAGAAAAAATTAAAAAGACAGAAAATACAAGTGAAAGAAAGAAAGACCAAGAAGAATAGAATTGTCAAATGAAAGAATGAATGAAAGAAAGAAAGAAAGAAAGGAAGGAGTGCGAGAAAAAAATATATATCCAGGGGCTGGAGGGGCATAATTGAAGTGGGTGTGAATCAGATTCTTGTTGCTGATAAGTCTTTCGACGAAACTTAGTCCTTTGCAGACAGTAATGGACGAGGCCAAACACTTTGTAACTATGAATTAATGAAGAGCCTGTAAAGTGAAAGTGAAAGTAGACCGTCTAAAACAGGAAAAAAGAAAGGAAATGTTTGGTATTCATGCCAGAGCAGAAGAATTCAAACCCAAAATCGAGAAAAGGGGAAGGAAATGGGTGGAGGTGTTGGGGGGTGAAGAGTATGGATGATTGGAGCGGTCACTAGGCACCGTCCACGATCAAGTTGAGCCAAACGGCCGTTCATCTCTTTCATTTTTAATATAAGATGGACATAGCTGACAACAAAAAAATAGTGGGAAGAAGGAGGAATGGGGAGAGGGTACAGGAAAAGAAAAGGAAGAAAAAAGAGTGAAAGCTGGATAACATTAAGGAATAATAAGAACGAGGCCAATAATTGAGCTTTGTGATAGAATGGGGGGAGAAGCTGTAGTAGGTGGATGTTTAGAAAATATAGGAGGCTTTCAGAGAATTATGTTAAACAAGGATAATGAATATATAAGTAAACAAGCGAGTAAAAAGAAGAAGAAAAAATACATATTACAATTTATTTTTTATGCATTTTTTTGTTTTTTGTTCTTATTTGGCGGGGATTTTATCACTTTTTTATAGTGTTCATTACATTATGTTGCTAGGTGTTTTTTCTTTCACTTCATTTTTGTTTTCATTTATTTTGTTTTGTTTCTCTTTCGTCTTATATGATCAACATTCTGGTTCATCGTTTTTTTTTCTTGTTTTTTTTTTGTTTTTATATTTAATATGCTGTGTGTATCGTTAATTTCACACCCTGCCTTCTCTTTTAGGCTTTGCCCGACAGATTCTGATTATTTTCCCATTTCCGACTCGCCAGTTTTAGCCTTTTGCCCCCTCAAAGACAACTCTGCTATCAACAGCATCTTTGTCTTAAAGTCATAAAAAAGCAAAGCGGGAAAGGAAAAAATGTGCAGGAAATATAAGCGGACGGGAAACGAAGTGGACAGGACGATGGACAGTCTGCCAAAAAGTTACAAAGAAGATCGCTTTTGATGAGTTATGGCCAGAAGGATAGGCAAAACATCAATAAAATATTTTTAGTTATTTCATATATATATATATATATATATATATGTGTGTGTGTGTGTGTGTGTGTGTGTGTGAGAGAGAGACAGAGAGAGAGAGAGAGTGATTATGTGTTTGTGAGTGCATATTTGTATGCATGTATGTATACGCATGTAGTCTCAAAACATACGAATATTCAAGCTGATGTCTTTCTCTCTCTCTCTCTCTCTCTCTCTCTCTCTATATATATATATATATATATATATATATATATATATATATATATATATATATATACATATATGTATATATATATATATATAAGTATATATATATATATATAAGTATTATATATAAGTATTATATATATATTATATATATATACATATATATATATATATATACACACATATATATATATATATATATATATATATATATATATATTATATACATATATTATAGTATTATATATATATATATATATAATACTAAACAGAGATGCAATATAATATGATATAATATCAAATGTATGATGGTTTGTTTCTGTTTTTTTCTTATAAAGTGTCCGATGCATTCAACTTAGAGAAGAGCCGAAAATATAATGAAATAAGGATTCGCCACACAAACACATTTATGTTTCTGCCCTGTTTGGGCTTCTTAAATTTGTTTATGTAGCAAATCCTTATTCCATTACACACACACACACACACACACACACACATATATATATATATATATATATATATATATATATATATATATATATATATATATATATATATATATATATATATATATATATATATCCCTGTGTATGAGCATTAGTTTCATAGATTAATCTTTTCACATACGTGCATGTTTGTTATATTTTTTTGTATTTGTAAGAAGCCAGATTTCTTTCGATATTATCAATATTTGTACATTAGAGATTTTCTCTCAATTTTTCTAGTGACAATTATGTGAACAGAAGTATATGCTCTCTGAGTGCTTTCAAGTTCAAATAGAATTGTTGGTTAATTGGTCCTATGATCTTGAGCAGGCTTCTCAAAGTAGGGTAGCGGAAGTATTTGAAAAAAAGTTTCAAGAATAATCATGCAACTATTATTGTTTTAATCTCTATTCAATAATTTACAAATGTCGTCCATCATAAAAAGTGTCTCCGTGCTATTCATTAATGTTTATAAGTAATTCATAAAAATGCTGCAATATTTGACTATGTTTTGGTAGTTATTAAGGGTTTTTTTTTCTCATGTTTAGCTACTATTAGATTATGTGTTAAGTGTAACTAGTTACTGGTTGTTGTTTTTATAACGGTGAATGATGGGTTGAGAAAAAGTCTCGTGAAAAAGAAGGTTACAAATAAATAAAAATTCAGAAGTTCTGATCCAGGAGATAGCTTGGGTGCCACATGTTTTCATTTTTTTTTTGGGGGGGGGTCTTTCCCGAAGTCTTTGGGGCCAGGGGGATCATTTATTTTTCTTCTCCGGATATCATGGAACCGTAAGAACTAAGTTAACGTTACCATTTCGGGGGAAAGCGCCCTTGACTTGACTTCACATTTCTTTATTAAACATCATGACGGGCCGTTGATGAAACCTTCAAAACACATGATGATGAGACAGATTGCATGAAAGTTGGATTCATGCCTTTCTAATATACATTAGTGAGAAATGAAGGTATTCAACCGCAGCCAGATTTCGTAACCAGTTCACTGACTTCGTTTTCCGCTAGTTTGACAATTTCACAATTACTAACTGAAACGCTTTCGAGCTTGGGCAATCAAAAGAAGACACAAATGTTCAGCACGCTATTACGCCAAATTTACTTGTAAAATTTATAACTTTCGCTAATAAATCGGATGGATAAGCTGCAAGTGAAATGGTGGGAAAAAAAGTTCCTGTCCAATCATATGGCAATTTTTCTAAAATTTTTTTTTTTTTCATGTCCGATTTGTATGGGGAAATAGGTGGGGAGAGATAGTGTTGCACCAATCTTTCAATCTGGGAGAGTCTGATTTGAAAAAAAGATGTATTCGAAAACTTGGCTTTCATCTAGGTTTGAACTCTGACCTCTGGTATTAGTGAAAAATATGCAACTTCCACAGCAAATAAGCAGGTCCAGATTTTAGCTTTAAAAAAGACTTATTTTTCTTCTTTTATTTTCTCTAAACATTTTTCTCTATTTTTTTCGAAATTTTAGTGTAAATTTTTTCAACTTCATTTTTATTCTTAGCTTTGATTAAAGTTGAAAGAAAAACCTTTCCTCTCACTATTCTTTTTTTTCTCCTAATCTTTCTCATCAATATCTCCCCGAAAGTAAAGCATTTTTATGGAAGAAATATTCTCAAGCCGAAATATCGTAAAATGAAGAGATAGTTTCCATCAATCAATAGCGAAAAAAATCTGAGTGTTCCTTGATTCTAGAATAGTGATGATGGTATATTAGTATTGGTCATCGTTGGTTGTGATAGTAGGAGGCACCGAGGACTGGGATGTAAGATAGGGAGGGGAAAGAGTGCATGTCGCCTCTATAACGGCTCATGTTTTAACTCTGAACGCTTTTTCACTTTTCGCCTTTTTCCCCTGAGAGCCAAAAACGTGGCATGTAGTGAACATTCGAAAAGCAAGGGACACCTGTATTTATCAAGCTTAGCTTAAAGGTCAACAAATGTGGGGAACTCAGTCAGAATCGAACTCACTATAGACGTTACAGTTGCGCTTGCTAATCACATCTTCATGTTTTAAGGTATTTACTAAGCTAAGCTTCGTCTCGAACGTAGACGAACCCAGCGCAACCAGTGTATATTGTACCACATGGTCCTGGTGGTTTGAATGACTTGTTCACTACATTTAACCTCTGGTCAAGTCTCTCTCTTGATAAGTAAATTATCTTCCCTTTGATCGGATTTTATTTTGTATGAATTCTCTTATTTCATTTCATTCTTGTTAATATGCAGTGCGGGCTATTTTTTAGTATGGGGCCATGTAAGCCATACCACCATTCGTACTTCCGTGATAAAGGCAGAAATTGAATACCTAGTTTAGATTTATAGTTATATTGTTAATGGAACACCCGTTTTGGTCGTAAGATATTTTATCTTGAGACAAAAAATTGGATGGTTTGAAAATCTCATGGATTGAATGCGTCTGAAATTTAAATGAAAAAATGATCACAAGAGAATTATTTTTTGTATGTTAAATAGGAGAATAACTTATTTAATGCTGTACTTCAGTTTCTAAGTGTAAATAGTCTCGCAATACTCGCTAATAAATGATCGAATCTTATTTTTTCAAGTGTAGTTTTAACATTCAGTGGTTTCCATTCGCATAGATTCCAACTTTAGATACCTGTAAAAGGGAATAAAAATGTCTCAATTATTTTTTTTCAATTTTGAAGATAGATATGTTTAGAATATAACTACTATCATATAGAAAAAAATGCAACAAGCCTGGTTGTAACAGTGTCAAACTCCACTCCTACTTAAAGTCTAACTCAAGATGACGACAGTAACTTGTATTGTGTACATGCTAAATAGATTTGCTGTTATTTATGACTTATTATTTTGTTTCAGTCGGTGCGAGAGAACCGCCTAGCAATCATTTGGTTGTGATTTCGAATCACGGTAACGCAATTCTATTATTTTATGTGGCTTTGGTTTATTGCTCGAGGATGAAGTAACAGTGAAGTGTTTATTCTCCAAAATTAGACGAGAATTGTTTTTGATTTTGTTACAAGTCAAAGTTCACTCCCATTTGAAAATAAATGCTATCAACCCCAAGACCAACGACCACTTGGACAGGGGTTTAGCCAAATTTCTTCAAGGTTCTTTAACGAAGTTCTATCTTTAAAATGCGAAATAAGGTAAATATGGTAAAATAAAGGCAGAAAGCGATTTTAATAATTTTCTCCTATAAGTTGCCAACATCTTTCAAAAGCCACCTAACCTGCTTCTTGTTGTCCAGACTGGTAACTCTGCTTCACATACACAATGAATGTATTCAAAACGTGTTCAGAAAATTTTTATACATCCCTAAGTTACTCTGAAAATGAGATAACTCTTGCTTACATGGGTGTAAAATAACATCCATCTTATAATGTCTCTTGCAACCGTGATTAACACCCGTAAAAGCAAGAAATACCTTGAATTACTAGCTTCAGAAAAAACACAGTAATTCCCAAACTGATATTGACTGCTATACTTGCCTCATATGTAATATATCTTGAAAGAATGTGTTATCGATTGGTGAAAATTGCATGTTTCTATCTGTAAAAGTTCTGAGACCAATACATTTGAAAAATAAGCAACTTCGCTTCCTGCTCGATCGCAATTAAGCTTATCTAAGTTCGACACAAGCCCACAAAGGTAGGATGCCAGTGAGGATCGAACTCGTTATATTACTTATGTTCTGATGGATTTGCTTACTAACATTTACCTACTGTGTCTATATGTATTTATTACGTTTAGGTTAGTCTAGCACAAGGCCACGGATGTGATCGTGCTGCACAATAGTCATATTCTGTTGGACTAGCTTGCTAACCAATTGCCCCCTCTGTCTCTGTATCTCTGTCTCTCCGTCTCTACCTGTCTGTCTGTCTCTCTCTCTCTGTCTTTGTTTCTGTCTCTGTCTGTCTGTCTGTCTGTCTGTCTGTCTGTCTGTCTGTCTCTCTCTCTCTCTCTCTCTCTCTCTCTCTCTCTCTCTCTAACAGTTTTTAATGCCTAGTTAGGATTTTCGTTCTGCTTCTCTTGGTTTTGTCACTTAAAATATGTTAGTCAGATCCGGCCCTCAACACACTAACAAAACTGAAGTATCCGCCCAAACTGACTGGATTGTCCATTACTAAGGCACAAGCAATAAATAAATAAAAATTCTTTCCCACGCTCCTCTCTCATCAACCTTTTCTGTCCAACCAACATTTTTGTTATCTTACTTTGTCCGAACTTTTTCTCTTTTATTCCGGTATGATTGTTGTTGCTGTTGCTATTCTGCTAACGAAGGTACCCAACCCTGCCCTTTACAGAGGTCACATTTCCCACCCATTTTAATATTTTTCTGTCTTATTTTTCTTTTTGTCACTTCTAATATTCCTCTTCTCTTCAATATCTTCAATCATCCACCTTCGTCATTACGCCTCTAATTTGTTTCTTCTTCTTCTTCTTCTTCTTCTTCTTCTTCTTCTTCTTCTTCTTCTTCTTCTTCTTCTTCTTCATCTTCTTCTTCTTCTTCTTCTTCTTCTTCTTCTTCATCATCATCATCATCATCATCATCTTCTTCTTCTTCTTCGTCCTCCTCCGTCTTGCTTATTACTATTACCACCACCATTGTAGATCCAATCGCCTATCTTGACCACGCTAACACTGTTCAGAACCTCAGGGAACCCGACCAACCCCACAGCTGCAACCTTCTATCGACCATCTCCCCTGTCCGAGATTTTGGCCATCTCCTTATCGATCTCAAACTCTTAATCATTCCTGTGTCCGTTTCCACCACCCCCTACAGCACCACTCCCTCTCACCAACACCAAACATCTCTGACCACTACCCCCTACCATGACATCCACTCAGCTGAATCGCTCTTCCTTTTTTATTCTCCAGCTTGTCCAGCACACACCCTTTTTTTCTCCCCACCACCACTTGCCTCACTCACGACATTCTTCCCAGCTCATAACATGTCACCTTTCTCCGTCCCTTACTCTCCAATGTCCACCACTGGCCATTCAACACCAACACCATGCCACCCACTAAAATCACCCGTTCTACTGCTACTCTCTCTCTTCATCTTCCTCTTTCTCTCCCTCCAAGCACATCCAAACTCTTCAATCAGTCTTTGCCTCCTCCTATCACCGCCTTGACCTTCACCAGCAACACCCCTACCATTTCACCAGTCCGAGCTACCATTGCCACCAACCACACCATTGACCACTATTACTACCTTATCACCACCACTAATACTTCCACTATTGTGGACATGACTACTACCACCTTCATCTTCGTTTTTTTTCTCTCATCCTACTTCACTTCCAACTCTTCCTACCCCTCATTTCCTCCTTCTCCACCTCTTCTTCTTCTTCTTCTTCTTCTTCTTCTTCTTCTTCTTCTTCTTCTTCTTCTTCTTCATTATCTTCCTTCTTTTTCTTCTTGGCCTTCTTTCACTTTTTCTTGGTTTTCTTCCATTCGTTCGACTTCTTTTCAGGGGTTTTACTTCTCTGATTTCTCATTCTTTTCCTTTCTTTCTTCTACTCCTTCTCTTTTTCTTTGGCTTAATTTTACCTCTTCTTCCTTTTCTTGGCTTTCTGCTACTCCTTTTTCTTTTTGTCCTCCTTCTTTACGGCTTTCATCTTCTTCGTTCTATTTTCATTATCCTACTTCTTCTTGGCTTTTCTTCTTCTACATCCACGTCTTCTTCTTCTTCTTCTTCTTCTTCTTCTTCTTCTTCTTCTTCTTCTTCTTCTTCTTCTTCTTCTTCTTCTTTTTCTTCTTCTTCTTCTTCTTCTTCTTCTTCTTCTTCTTCTTCTTCTTCTTCTTTTAGATATAATCGGCGCTATTCTTCTTCCCGTTTTTCACATCCGGCACGCCTACAGGCACCAACACCTCCATCAGTATCAACAAAAATGTTATTGAGAATAGTAGACGTCTTCAACTCATAATCGTTTCACTGCTTGAACACTCACATCAAGTTATTGAAGAAGCAATATTCCCAATCCCGTATCCGCAAACACATAGAAAATAAAATAAAGAAACACACATAATGTATACACACATGCATACGTACATACATATGTATAGATATGCTCGCTGACAATTCCTGCATGGCGAGACGCCTTTCATATATACTTATATGAATCAATGCATGGGCAGAGTAGTGTTATTCCCAAGAAAATGTCTAACCTAGCTGCATCAGAACGATAGATTTGTTTCAGTGGTTGAATTAATTACTTCTACCATACAATCTTTATAAAAAAAACATATATCTCAGGTAATGTCTCGGAACCGAATGTTCGAATATGAAATTTCGAACCATATAATAAACCACAGTATGGCACCATAGGTTGACTATACTAACCTAATATTGTCCTGATGGAGATGCGCACTAAGATGAGAATAAAATTGTTGCACAACTTTATATCTGTTTTGCAATTGAATTATCCGGACGATGGGATAACTGTGACCTTGATTAACTCAGACCATTTTTATTACTGAAGCATGCAGCTGAATCGTCAGCCAGTTCAATATTAAAAATTATAAAAGCCAGGAAAAACCTCTCTTTCTCATCATGTCTCTCAATATATATATATATATATATATATATATATATATATATATATATATATACACTTCTTTCTCTCTATTTATATATGTATTTCTCTATAAATACATCTCTCTCTCTCTCTCTCTCTATATATATATATATATATATATATATACATAAGTATATGTATACCTTTCTATCTATTGATTTATCTATCTATATATGTATATACCTTTCTCTCTCTTCATGTATATATATATATATATATATATATATATATATATATATATATATATATATATATCTTTCTCTGTATATACACAACTCTCTCTCTATGTATACATATATGTATATATATACCTTTCTACCTCTCTCTCTCTCTCTCTCTATATATATATATATATATATATATATATACATCTCTCTCTCTCTCTCTCTCTCTCTCTCTCTCTCTCTCTCTCTCTCTCTCTCTCTCTCTCTCTCTCCGACACAACGACGATACATATAGCTTAAGGACCAAGAGTATTGCATTACTGAAGCGATGATGATGAGCATTTTGACGATGTAGTGATGATGTCAAGGCCAACGAATCCTTTCTACTGGCGATAACAAGATGTCGACGTTCGGTGTAATGCCGTCCATTGATGTTCTGCTTCAAATATAACACTTCATATAATTATTACGACCATCACTATAATCATTATAATCACCATCATTATCGCCAATATAAAAATGAGAGTTATTATAATTATTGTCATCTTTACTGTTATTTTCATGAGCAACATCACTATCATCATCATCATTATCACCACCATCATCATCATCAACAACAACAACAACAGCAACAACATCCATTTTGATTATCATGGAGTAATCATCGTCAGTTTCATTATTTGTCAGCTTTGTCACCTTTTATCATTCATATTTCTTTTGTTACCATCATGATGATCACAGTTATTATCATTATCTGAACTGGGTCTTCTCACAGCAGTGATTACTTTAATTCGAGATCACGTGGCAACAAGGACTCTCAATACTACAAAATTTTCCTCAGTATTTTGCTGTTTTTAGCAGCGTTTTCGTGCAATTGCAAGTTGATCCTAGATGCTCCTTGGCCATCGTTAAAGATCGAGTGACAGCAAGTCTCTTTGGAATCTCTAGCATCCCTCTCTTCATTCTCACAGCCACTAGAAACACCGTGGTCTGTACAGTCTCAAACCTTCCTTGAATTTCTGCCGTCTAATATTGTTTGTCTATTCTTACTAGTGATATCTGGGAGCTATTGCTAAAGGCCATGTGACTGCAACTCTCTTTGTGTGACAGCAACTATACATTTTCGTGTTGGTTCACACTGGATACCTGGTAATTATGTGCGGTGATTGAGTGACAGTAATCACATGAAATTCCGAGCACTTTTCTCAGTACTCTTGCAGTAGGCCCCAGCTGGACAGTGTCAATTCTTTCTTGAATTTCCAAATTATCCAATCCCAATTCTAGTCTTTTTGGCATGGTTCCAAGTGATCGTTTTATTATAGGCACGACCATAAATTTCATGTCCCAAAGTTTGTTTAGTTTGTGAGCAAGGATCTTGCATTTTTCTCAATTTTTTGATTGCTTTGTTTCCACCTTGAGAATCGTTGGTAAGCCCACGACCTCAATCATCCAAAGTTTTCTTTGCGTGTATACAACTATCACATCTGTTCCTTAAGTGGTGTGATTGGCCTGGAACTCAACCTCCAGTGTATCTTTTTTTTTTCTACGGGGAGCCCCTGGTTTATGCTGATACCTTCTGCTTATATGATCAAACCCAAATGGTTCCTAATGTATCTCTGAATGACATCATGGGTGTCTATTGATGATAAGTTTGTGGCAACCTCGTAACCAGTGAATAATAATTACATAGTCTTTTTATACAGGAAGATTGTTAGGGCAACATGATATACACGCACTGCACCATTATCATTTATTGAAAATAGTTCAAACTTTCAAATATCTCCCTAGTTGAGAAGGTCTGACCCTAGAGAGGGAAAATACCCCGTTTGCCACCAGCTCCCAGCGGGTACCCCTGAATGCAACTTCTGATAATGAAGATATGGTACGTTTACCATCATTTACAAGGTCTGGCTATTCATTAAGCAACCTGCTGATAATTTTTAGCATGCATTGTAGGATCTCTTTGGCTTAGGAGAAGAGATGAAAGTTAAGAGAGAAAAAAAAAGATAGATAAAAATGAGTTTTTCATAGAGAACAGAAAAGTAGAAAATAAATAACGGAAGAATGTGAAGGTATTTTTTTTTTTAAATTCCGAAAAAAAAAAAAAAGAAAGAAAACTGGTCTGGTTAGTTTCACAGGACCCATGCCTTTTGCAAGCAATTGTGTCGGGGGTGATTAATTAAAATTTTGGAAAAGATCAATCAATGAGTAACTTTTCTCGCCTTTTGTTAGACACTAAAAGGTCTGAATTTTCTAAAAACAAGATTGAACACAGCTGGGCATAAACTTGGATTGTGAATAGAACACCCCCATCCCAGTAAAACTATTCACTAGAAAACTGCATGAAGGTAACAAGAAAAAGAACAGACTCTATGACGTTATTTTGTGTAATAAAACTATTTGTTTCCAAACGATTTTTCAATTTAATCCCCGTTGGAAAATTCGAAACAATAGAAAGTAATCATTGCATCAGAAATAAAACAAAAAATATCGATCGAAATGAAATACAATTCTTTATATATATATATATATATATATATATATATATATATATATATATATATATATATATATATATATATATATATATATATATTGTTCTGCGTCGGGTAGAACATCTGCCTCTGGGTTCGGAACGAAGGTTGTGACCCTACCTAGCGGCACTGGAAGGGATATCGAGTCTATAGTCACACTGAAGAGTTGTAATACAACAAAATAGCTGTCTGTGGATGACACAATTATCAATCATCAATATATATATGTATATATATATATATATATATATATATATATATATATATATATATATATATATGCAATGTACTAATCAGGGATACAATATAGTATAAAGCAATACTCGATGTGAGATGGATTCATTTCATAAAGTGCTCGATAATTCAACATCAGTAAACGTGTTTGTGAAGCAAGTCCTTTCTGGCATCGAATATATATATATATGTGTGTGTGTGTGTGTGTATGTATAAATGAAGTGTATAAAATAGTTTTAAACACTGTGTAGTCTGTTTGCTTTCTTTCTTTTGCTATCTATCTTCTATTTCTTTTTGTCTTTCTCAGTTTCTTTCGAAAATTGATTTTTTTAAGAAAAGAATAATACGACGTGGAGTAATATGAGAAAAAAAATCTCTCCTCTTCTGCCTACTCATTCTTTTTTCATAAACGCTTCAACTTATTCAAATTGGTTTGAACAGAGAACTTTTTGCCATTCATAGAACGGTCGACTTTCGTCACAGTTGAAAAATAGTAAAAATTAACAAAATAATTGGTTACAATGCCGCTGCTTTGTTATGATGATGATGATGATGATGATGATGATGATGATGATGATGATGAAAAAGAAGACGTATTCGAAGAGGAAGGAATGAGATGATTAAGAACAAAAAGAAGAAGAGAAATACATATAGAGAGGAGATGAGTCGGATGCAGAAAGCGTATAAAAAGATAAGTAAGAAGAAGAAGAAGAAGAAGAAGAAGAAGAAGAAGAAGAAGAAGAAGAAGAAGAAGAAGAAGAAGAAGAAGAAGAAGAAGAAGAAGAAGAAGAAGAAGAAGAAGAAGAAGAAGAAGAAGAAGAAGAAGAAGAAGAAGAAGAAGAAGAAGAAGAAGAAGAAGAAGAAGAAGAAGAAGAAGAAGAAGAAGAAGAAGAAGAAGAAGAAGAAGAAGAAGAAGAAGAAGAAGAAGAAGAAGAAGAAGAAGAAGAAGAAGAAGAAGAAGAAGAAGAAGAAGAAGAAGAAGAAGAAGAAGAAGAAGAAGAAGAAGAAGAAGAAGAAGAAGAAGAAGAAGAAGAAGAAGAAGAAGAAGAAGAAGAAGAAGAAGAAGAAGAAGAAGAAGAAGAAGAAGAAGAAGAAGAAGAAGAAGAAGAAGAAGAAGAAGAAGAAGAAGAAGAAGAAGAAGAAGAAGAAGAAGAAGAAGAAGAAGAAGAAGACAGATTCTAAGGAGAAAAAGAAGAGCCGGAAAGAGAGAACAGAAAGGAAAGGGAAAAGAATTTGAGCGCAAAAGAAAATATGAAAACCTAAGTAAAGAAGAATCAAAACTATAAGTAGACAGAATTATTTTCAGGGATGCAGATAAGCAGAATAGTATCATCAACATTGGGAAAATAATTCTACTTCGTAAGAGCAGTAAAAAAACAACGAAAATTTACACCTTGGAAATACAGGAAACTTCTGCAGAAATGGAAAGAGCAAAGGAAAATGGACCACGACATAATGAAGACTATGATTTGAAGGTATTAGATGGACCTTTCTCAACAGAAGCATTAAGCCACCCACCTTTGGTAGGGACTGATAGATTTGAAAAGGGGATAGTAAAATG
This sequence comes from Thysanoteuthis rhombus, assembly GCA_963457665.1. Classification (NCBI taxonomy): domain Eukaryota; kingdom Metazoa; phylum Mollusca; class Cephalopoda; order Oegopsida; family Thysanoteuthidae; genus Thysanoteuthis; species Thysanoteuthis major. The sequence goes on along the minus strand of OY735234.1, from coordinate 5,445,145 downwards.
AAATGATAGAAAAATCATTTCTGTCCATTTGTTCATGTTGTATTCCTGTTTGACAGAGGGTCCAACTTGAGGATTTGTGACTCCAAAGGGACTGAGTGTGTCCATTGCAGATGAAGGCAAAAAGAAAGAAAGAAAGAAATGGGGACAGAGAATGATAAAAGGATGAAGGATTGATCAAAAGAGTAACCAATAAAGGCCCCTAACGATGGGAACGTTCAGTGATGACAAATGCTTGCAATAAGATGGAGAAATAAATTTGCTGTTAAATAAATAGAGAAAATGAGATACGGTGAAGAGAAAGAGAAAATGGAAAAGGGCAAAAAGTACGAGACAGGAAACTTAAAGACAGAATCGAGATGAACGGAGAGGGAGCTATGTTAGTATCGTTACTATCATTACTAGTTATATGGTACCTAATTAGTTCTAGAAAATTAGTAGTTTAAAGAATAGAGAGAACGAATAGGATAAGACGATGAGGAAAATGGTAATCAAGAAAGGGAAGGAGTTGGAGGAGAAAGAAATTGAGAGAAAAAGGAGGAGTAAAATAAAGTAGTAATAAAGGTGCAGAATTAGTAGAAGTATGAGGAGAGTCAATAGAGTAAGAATAGGAGATGGAGGGAGGAAGAAAGAGTAGGAGGAGAAAGAAGAGAGGCGAAGTATTGTATTAGTAGTGGTAGAGAGAGAGGGAGAAGGAACACGGAAAGTTGGAGGAGGAAGAGGTTGAGAAAGAGGAGCGGGAGAAACAGATCAATGGCAAAGAAGAGTAACAAATCACAACAGTGTTAGAAAAAGAAACAGAAATGGTATTATTAGACGGTAGTTGGAGGAGGAGGAGCAGGAAGAGGAAGTAGCTAAAGGGAATAGGGGGAGTAATAGAAAAGGAAGGGGAGAAACTGCTAAACAGATTCAGAAAGTGAGAGTAACGAAATGTAAAATGGAAGAAGAGGAAGTGAAAGACAAAATTACATTGAGAAATGAGAAGTGGGGAATTTGGTGGCCCGCCCCACGCCTGAAATAGTTGAGAATTTCCCTACGGTGCCAGCTGTTGGTGTTCAAGCCGGATTTAATCGCTAGGATGTCGACAGCTGATTTTCTAGGTCAGTCATCCCTAATCTTTGAAACCTACGATCCCCCCTAATGGTCTATTGAATTAGTAAGTGTGCTAAGTATAGTAAATATCGAGAAATGAAGAAGGGAAAGAACGAAGGATGACGAGGAAAATGTGGGTAATCAGACTGAAATAAATGGAATTGGTATAAGGACCAAGATTTGGTGATAAAATCGAAGAAGAAAAGGAAAGTCTTTAAAAAAACAATTGATGGATAGGAGAAGAAGTAAGTGAGAGAGGGAAGAGAAATAAGTCGAAAAGGAGATGTAAAGAGTAGAAAGAGAATACTATCAGAAAAAAAGGGAAAAAGAATGGTGGCAAGAGAGAGTGCAATAGGAAGTAATTAGAGAAACAGGGGAAGAATGGCAAGAGGGATAGGGAGAACAGAGAGAGAGCGAGAGAAATAGAGGAAAACGTACTAAGAGACTGGAAGACGCGCAATCAGTTATTATTTGTGGCGTTGATTATTGTGTTGAAAAGATCCGAAAGATTAGGCTGAGAGTGAATAATAGCGGGAAGGAGAGAATGGAACGATGGGTAGAAAGAAAGATTGAGATACTGAAGAAGAAATGGGGAGAAGGGAAATAGAGAAGGAGGAAGAGATAAGGAGTTGAAAAAAAAGGAAGAAGAAGAACAAGAACAAGAAGAAGAACAAGAAGAACAAGAAGAACAAGAACAAGAACAAGAACAAGAAGAAGAAGGAATTGAAATAGCACTGGATGGAAAAGGAAGGGGTAGTTAGTGAATCGACAGTGAAATATTGAAAGAGAAAGTGAAAGTAGAGAAACGTCAACGAAAGGGATGGCAAAATTGGCATGGAGATGAGGTGAAAGTCAGAGAGAGAAAGAGAGAGAGAGGAAGTAATAGCGAAACGTTGAAAAGGAGTCAGGGCGTTGTCCGGTTGAACGTGGCTGCAGCATGTGCGTAGAACGTGGTCAGTTTTATTTGATTTAGTCCATAAACTGTGATCGCCGTAATGTTAGTAGTCGAAGCCCCCAGATGAGACAGTGTGGTGAATTATTAAGGGGTCGGATGACGTTGATTTTGATGCTACCGGTGAATTTGCAGGGTCAACAACTCATTCTCCATTTTTCAAGTTGGGTTTATTAAAGAAAAATTACTGTTTACACAATTCCACCATTATAGATTATAATGAAAAAAGATAAATCTTGACCGAGATTAAATCAAATCATTCAAATTCATTTGTCATTTCAATATTTTATTTTGTTAATTCTGTAGACTCCTACGATAGCGATTGCAAAGCAGTAGTTTTTTTTTCTATCAATATGACTTTCTCTTAGTTGGTCTGTCTTACAGAGCTAAAGTACTCCACCCGCCTTGCTATTTATCCATTGCAAGGAGGATTGGATTCATGCCTAAAACATTATTGCAAGATGAGCGTGAGCAGCTGCGGCCAAAACTCGGAACTTGGTTTGTTGATTCTTTTTCCTGTATCAAACTGCACCTCCATTATCATTATATTAGACTGGGTTGAGACAATCGATGGACATCACGACTCACAACATGGATTCCCCGAGACCACATGCGCAACCGAGGCCAGCAAAATGTTAGATGGAGAGACAAGCTAGACACGTTCAGGAAGTACTGGCTCCGTGACGCCCATGATAGAGAAGTGTGGCAAATCCTAGGGAAGGTCTATGTCCAACGACGGACGCTAAAAGACTGATGATGATGATGATGATGATGATATCGCAGAAAGATGTATATAGCTTCCATCCCGAATAGAATAAAGCATGCATCATGATAACTCCAAAATGAGTATTTATTCTCCGAGTCATGTCATTGAATGAATCTTAATGTATGATCTTTTAGCTCGGCTTTTTCTATCCTATAAAGAGTAGAAAATATGAAACCACAATTGCCTATAATAAGTTTGCTATTCATTTTATCTGAAAGGTGTATTTTTCGTATCTAAAACTATTAATATTAAAATAATTTGCCGTATCAATACTTACAACTCCTAGCTCAGTAGATAAGACTAAATTGATGGAAAGTGATATTGGGAAGATTTTTTTTTTTTGCGCCGGATATCTTGAGTTGAATTGGTTTCCCTGACTTGAAAATCAGCATTCGAAAGATACGCTTTTCTTATCCGGAAACGAACTCAGGAACCGTTGAGAAACACACAACTATTTCTGCCAAGTTTGTCTCAGAGCCCCAATAGTGGAACACTCAACTCTAGTTAATTAGAAAAGGAGACGATAATTGCCCTTGAAATATGTTTTAATCTAAGCCTAGTCTTATACTAGGCTGCAATGCTTAGGCAGATACAGAGAATCGAAGTTATGCTGAAATTTGCGTTAGAATAGGCGCCCTTAATTCCTCTTACTGTTTCAGACAAGGATAGAATAAGGTACACTTTGTGAGAATCGAATTCATGACAATACAAGTTGGTCTAGAATCATCATCATCAGTCTTTCAATGTCTGTTGTTGGATATAGACCTTCCCCAGGATTTGCCACACTTCTCTATCATAGGCGTCGCGGAGCCACCACTTTCTGAATTTGTCTAGCTCGTCCCTCCATCAAATATTCTGCCGGCCTCGGTTGCTCATGTGATCTTGGGAGACCCATGTCGTGAGTCACGATGTCCATCGGTTGTCCACCATTCTTGCAACATGGCCAGCCGACTGCCATTTGAGTTTTTTAATGGAATCTATGATGTCTCTGACTCTTGTCTTTTCCCGGATGCACTGTGTTGTTTTGTGGTCTCTCCATGTGAGGCCCAGCATAATTCTTTCATGTGCACGTTGCATGGTTCACAATTTGCGGATCTGTCTCTTAGTTAGGCTCAATGTTACAGCTCCAGAGGTGAATATTGGGAGAATGCATTGGTTATACACCCTTCTTTTTAGGACACATTGCTAAATATCACAATACGGTAGGTTTCTTAATTTTTTTTTACTAATCTTAGTCTAGTCTCGCACGAAGCCATAGTAATGGAGGGTCTACTGAAAATCGAACTCATGATAATACGAATTGATCTAAGAAACAAGCTTGTTACCGATCTGATAATTTTCTTTTAATTATGTTATTGATGTCCATATATTCGGATCGTACGCCCGAACTTCTCCAGCTGCTAATTGAATCTTTTGTCCCTGTGTTAACTGATCTAAGTCTCAACATTACTGTCTGGCGCTGTTAATCTTCCTCAACGTGAGAATAAGCAATAAATCTTGTTGGGGCTCTTACTAAGAAGTATAAAGGTGGTAGAGTTCAAGACGGACAGTGGCTATTTATAACACTCGGCAGCGCAGATTTTAGAAGTTTGGGATTCAACTGAAAGATGATTCTCTTGACCGTGTCCTGGGTCATCGTTTTTCATCCCCTATGTAAACGTAAGCAGGAATGAAATAAAGAACCCGCAGGGCCATCTGGCCCGTGGGATCTCATGTACACAATAACAGCCTGTGAAACCTAAACCTTATGACCACCAGCACATTGATCTACTCTCAGTGATTTTATAACGGTCAAGATAAGTGTTTGTAGAAACTACGATAATTTATAATGTTGATGGTCACTACGAAGTGTATTGGCTTTTGTACTCGTAGGAAATATGATATATCGCAACGACAGAGTCAATAGCAACCAAGATGCAATGGTCGTGTTGGTAGAAACTAATAAATTGTTGAGAGACTATTGGAGGGGGCCTTTCATGTAGAAGCTCTGGCTGTTAGAGAAGTAATCTCAAGAGAGACTGTCGTGTTGGTGTATGTAAATCCAAGCAGTGTATTCTTTTTCAAACTTATTCAGGTTAATCTGCATCTTACCACATTTCTCCGTTGATTTATTTCCTTTTAATGTTTATGCATATCTATATATTAGCTTTTGTATCAAAGGAAATATGATACATCGACACGATGGAGACAATAGCAACTAAGTTACAATGGTCATGTTAGTTGAAACTAATAAACTGTAGACCATTGGAGGCAGCCTTTCATGTACAACCTCTGTTTGAAAGAGGAGTAATCTCAAGAGAGATTGTTGTGTTGGTGTATGTTAATTCGAATTGTGTATTTTCTGTATATTTCAATCTCTATCGGGTTTTTCTGCATCTTTCTGCATTTCTCTGATTAATTTATTTTCTTTTAATGTCCATGCTTATCAGAAAAAAGGGTTAAAGATGGACACAACAAAGACAAAAGTAATGTTCAAAGATAAAGTCCCGAACAGATGATGGTGCCTTAGGACTTGAGGAATATATCCACCTAGGTCAGTTAGTAAAGCTAGAGAAAGACCGACTAGACGGCGCATAATGATTGTTTGGAAAGCATTTGGTATGAATAGAAAAGCAAATTGCTGATATTCTTTAAGCGTAAGGTGAGCAATCAATGCAAAATACCAGCTATGATATACGAGTTCAAAACCTGGAGACTTGGAGTACCACTCGGAGACAAAGTCAGGATAACACAGAGGGCAATGTAAAGAGCAATGGTAGGAATAGCGATGAAGAAAAAAAGATCAACATAGATCCAAGAGAAGACTAGGGTGAAGGATATCGTACAAGTATTCGAGCAACAAAGATGGAGATGGGCTGGCACATAGTGACAACAAATGGAGCAAAAGACCACCCGAGTTATGCCTGTGAGACATTTAGCACAACAGGAAAAGACTAGACACAAGATGGAGAGACGAGATAGAAAGTAGGACTAGTGATTAGAACAATCAATCATACTAGTCGAAGAATGAGTATAAATTACCATATATTGTATGGAAACTCATATTTGAAATCATCTTTCGTTATCACCTAGTTAAATATAACATTCAGACAAGTCAATTTCATTGGAATTTACAATAATTTATAAATGCACGTTTTCAGGATAGCCTAAATAAGTAAGCCCTTCAAAAAATTAAATGATTAGTGATATAAAATAACATCTACATGCAAACATTTCTCATAATACAAAATTTAGAATAACAAACAACATATATGATATAAGTGATCTATTAAAATCATAAAGGGGGTTGTTTGATAAAGACTTTTGGGATGCCATGTCAATGTGACTGTTTTGTTTTAAAAATGCCCGAAACGGCAAATAACTGATGATCCGAACAAAATATCATTTACACATAGCACCCTTATAACAAATTATATGTAAAACAGAAAGAAACAATGAAGAAAATTACATTAATTACATCAACAGATATTCGGAAATAAGTGACTGAAGAGAAATAAAAAAAATTATTTAAAAAGGTTTTTTTATGTTTAGAGCTGTAAAGCTTTCTCGACTATACATATATATATATATATATATATATATATATATATATATATATATATATATATATAGAGAGAGAGAGAGAGAGAGAGAGAGAGAGTCCATAGATTAATGATGGATAATACCATTTATTTCACACTGCAAATATTTATTTGCCAACTTCAACAAATAACCGTGTAGAATTCAGCCAATAACTGTGTCAAGCTATACGATCTTATAGATCTATCCTTGTAAATTAATAAAGAATGCCCGCAAGAATACAGAATTGAATGCCAGCAAGAATATAAGATGTTTGACGAGCAGTTTAGTGAACAGGTGATTAACGGATGGGCGAAATAAACATTGCAATCAAAGAAAGAAAAATAGATAGGAGGAATTGAGGTGATAATGTTTGTTATAGCAAAATGCTTCCTCTCCGAATTGCAACACTTAATTTGTTAAGAAACGACTTTAAATGTGTTCATATAACTTATTTGCAATTTTGTTGCATACGTAGAAAATTATGCAGAAAGGCATTAGAATAGAAAAGGGGTACCCACTGACACTTACAAACGCGCAGAATGCTTTTAGGGGTTGGAGAAAGTCTATATATTTAATGTTATTATAAATTGTAGGATTCCACGAATAAGATGTTGCGCTTTTTGGGTACACAATTCGGATAAAACTTGTAATTAGAAATTGAATTATCGACCGATTTGAATGATTATATATATATATATATATATATATATATATATATATATATATATATATAAATATATATATATGTATGTGTATGTGTGTGTGTGTGTGTGTGTGTGTTCTAGAAAGCTTTATAGCTTTAAAAACTAAATGCATTAAAAACTTTTTTCAATTTTTTTCTTTGGGTAGGCATTTCAGTCCCTTTTTTCCCCAATATAGGTTGATAAAATTCATATAGTTTTCCTCGCTGTTTTTCTTGTTTTGCATACACTTTGTTATCATGGCACCATGTGTAATTTTTTCTCCGCTTGGGATCACTCGTGGTTTACCATGTAACCATTCCAGGGATTTTAAAACAAAATAGTTATATTAACATGGCACCCCAACAGCGTTGATCAAACACTACCCCACTTTCAGTTATTATTTTAATATGTAGCTAATGTCATACTAAATGTAGTTTGTTATATCATATATATATATATATATATATATATATATATATATATATATAAATATATATATATATATATATTTATATATATATATATATATATATATATGTGTGTGTGTGTGTGTGTGTGTGTTTGTGTGTGTGTATACGAATGTATATACACGTATAAATATATACGAATATACATATATATGTATTGCGATAACAGTTTTGAAAACACAATAGTAATATTATCGTTGTGTGACTGACATATCAATAAAAATACCTTTTTTGATTATATCAACCCATCTTCATTCTAATGTAACACATCTACCTATCATTCAAACAATCGTATCATATTTATCAAACGATTGTATCGTATGAGAGATTTTTTTTAAAGAAATAACAAATAAACAATAGCCATTTGTGCAAATATAAATGATTTGCAGAAGATATCAAACACAACAATATGTATAGATTTATGAAGAAGTTTTTTTTTTAATGGTTTTGATGTTCATAAATTTTGACACATATATTTGCATTTACGATATGAAATTTCTTATCCATCTAAATTTATATGTTCGCGCGGGTGCGCCCACGAATACATTCAAATGTTTTGTACATCATATTCATATTTACCTATATAATTCTACTTTAATCAGTCTATTTATATACACCTGGACACAATCTTATAAAATGCATGCAGCGTATATATGTACTTGCATACACACCTGCCGCACAGAAAACTTGATGAAAAAATCAAATTCCCAATCAGCTCAACAGCATACTTAACACGACGCGCACACACACACACACACACACACACACACACATACACACATACAAGTGTACATGCTACCCATGCCTTTGATGTTGTTCATAATCTTTTAAAAACCCTTCTTTATTATTATTATAGGAGCCGGGCCATCACAACAAATAGACAGGTCTTTTTTTTCCCAACCACTTTTATGACCAGGATTCGATCCACTTTTTACAACTGACCATAAGATAGAGGGAAAAAAACAGAGCAAATGCTGGACAGGTCCACCTTTATTACTTTGTTGCTGAGTCAGCATTAGGGCCAGGTTGAATTAGTGATTTACCCGCCCTAATCCAACCCTCAGTAAAACCCCTGCTGATTTGGTATGCAGTGATCAATGGATTACGCTGAGCTGTAATTCAATTGCTAGGATTTTTTTTCTTTGTTTCCCTTGTATGTGTATGTAAGTTTATGAGCGTGTTTCTTGTGTTGATTAATTTTTGTGCGCACGTGTTATTCTCATTAGCCGTAGCTAAACAGTTCCCTAAGCTTCAAAAGGAAGCCAGTATAGTGGTTAAGATAGTTGTGTGTTTCCTACTGACGCAAGTGTTAGTATGGGCGCCTACTGACACTTTTTCAGAGGATAAATTCTCGGGTGGGGTGCAAAAGGGTATATCTGGCCAAGGTTCACCCTTTATTTCCGTTCTATTAATAGGGTGATCAATTTTTCGAAAATTGGGAAGTAATTTTAGAATCGTAGTTCTGTTGTTTGTATAGGAAAAAAGGGGTGTAAAAATTATACAAGAAGTAGCTGTCAATATGTCGATATATATATATATATATATATATATATATATATATATATATATATATATATATATATATATGCAGAGAATACGTAATATGCATTGCTATCACCAAGTTAAAATGTAAAAACTATACGGACAAAAAAGGTTTGAATTACTTTTAGCCAAGCAAGGGCGAAGGAATCCAAAAATTGCTCCTCCCTCAAAGTGTAAATTACCCATCTGTTTGAAAAATACGGAATCTGGATTTTAAAAAAGTATTAATTTGAATTTAAGACAAAACTATTGAAATTCGTGGAGTAAAAAACGATTTTAAAACAAAAAGTTGTGTAAATGGGTTGATTACTTTTCCTAGTGGGGTGCAAATGCATCCCCTGGCACTACCAACGGACGCCCATGAGTGTCGATATTCGAGCCTTGGCAAAAGGTGAGAATTTCGAATAAGGATTTTCAAGACTGGTAGGTGAACAAGATCTTTCTACCCCTTTCTCATGTTTTGGATTTTCATTGCCCACTTCTACGTCATTCAGATCAGTGGTTCCCAAACTGGAGTCCGTGCACATTAGGGAGTCAGTCAAATAATGCTCGTGAGTCCGTAGCAGTGTTCGCTCCGAACCTGACATTGTGAATCAACGTCATCTATTGCACAGCTATCAAGAAACATGATTATTTTCACTGACCTCTATAATGTATTAGAATTCAAATAAAGTTTATCAATTTCAAATGAATATTATCTTAAAAGGTCTAAAATGACTTTTGATAGTAGTTCATTGATTAGTATAAAAAACTAAATACTGAAAATATGGGTCTATCAGAATGTTTCGTTTATCAGAAGGACACTCGTGTTTTTAAAGTTTCGAAACCGATGATTTAAATTGTTACCTTTTTCTGCTTATTTCAGTTCTATGGCTTTCTTTTTTTTCTTCTTTTTTCCCAATTTCTTCCTCTTTCTTTTGTACTGGCTTAAATCTCCTCTGTGTTGTCTTTTTATTTTATTCTTCTACACTCACCCTTGCACCCTCTTTCATTTCGTCTTCTTTCGTTTTGCTTATGCCCCCCTTTGTCCTTTTCCCTTTTCAATTCCTTCGAATTTTTCGACATCAGTTTCTTTTTCCTATTGTTTTACTTTCTTCTTGTTCTTCATAATTCTTCTTCTTTTTTTTTTTTGTCTAATCACATCACCACTAATATTGCTTATCTTCAGAGCTCTCCCTCCTAGCTCCCTTTTCTCTTATTAATTTATCCTGCTGCTTTCTACTCTTTTGTTCATCCATACATTCTTTTTTATTAACTCCGTTGATATGCCGAGGTTTGGCTACACATGTTGTATCAAGATTAATTTACCACCTGGTTGCTTCTAATTTCTTTTCAGGCGAAGTTAAGTCCCATTAGCTTGGAATTTTTATAGCTGCCTTCTACCTTTTCTGTCCAGCTTTATTTAAATAATATGAACGAATAAGATTTTGTCTTAGTAAATCATAGTTAATGAGAAGCCGATTACTGATAGAGTAACGTAGAAGCTGAGACCGCCACTCCCTTTCCCAAACCACTGAACAATTACGCATGAAACCATAAGTAAATGTTATTCTATTGCTATGAGGGCGTATTATAAAACTTGTGTCATTGATACGTGATAGTTTTTAATAAGCGTAGGATCTGTATTGGTTGAGTCGAGGGTACAACAATAGAAAGGAAAAGTAAAAAAGAAAAAAGAAAGAAAAAATGTTGAGAAAGGAAAAAGGGGGAGGGGCAAGGAACCAAGGAAAAAAGAAGGCCAAAAGGAAAGAAAGGAAAGAAGAGAAAGTTGACTGCAAAGAGAAAAAAAAAAGGAAAATGAATAAATATATAAATCAGTGGTTGGAAAGGATTGAAAGAAAGAATGAAACAAAGGGGGGAATCAAGTGGAAAATATTTTCTTCAAAGAATGAATGAAAGGAAATGAAGAAAAAAGAAAAGGCGAATCAGTGAAAAAGAGAAAGCAAGAATTAATGAAATAATGAATAAATGAAAAATAGAAAGAATGAATGAAAGGAAAAAGGAAAGCTAAATGAATTGAATGATAGATAGAGAATGAACAAGAAAACGAATCAAATAATAAACAAACGAATGGATGAATGAAAAACGAATGAATGAAAGGTAAACAGAGCGAATGAATGAAAGAAAAGTGGAAAGCAAAAATAAAATTGATTAAAGAAAAAGAACAAATGAAAGAAACAAAGGACAAATAAAGGAATGAAAAATAAGACTGAAAGGAATGAATGTAAGAAATAACGAATGAATGAATGAATTCAAAAATGAACAAATGAATGAAAGGAAGAACTAACGAATAAAACAAAAAGGAACGTACGACCCCCACCAAAAAAAAAAAACGTACAACGAGAAAAAAGACCCACTGAAGTGGATGAATGAAAAAGAAAATAATGAATGAATGAATAAGAAAAAAATGACTAAAAAAAAAACAATGAATCTAAGAAAGAAAATAAAAAACTACAAGCAAACGAAAGAATAAAATTAAATGTAATAAACAAAGAATAAAAAGAAAAGGAATTAAAAAAATGTCGAGAAGAAAGAAAACCAAAGAAGGAATTGCAAAACAAACTGAAAACAATACATGACCACAGAGAGAGAATCTCCACGATACAACAGTGGAAAAAAGAGTGAATCAATCAGAGGAGAAAAAGAATAATAAATAGTAGCGGAAAAAACATAATTCGGAAAAACATGGCTGTTGGTGCGTAAAAGATTCACTCCCCTTTCACGATTCCGGTAAGCGCCTTCTCAACAATGACAGCCTAATAAAAATGGACGATATTTTTTCCGTTATCTGCCGTTAATTTTTCCGTCTTAATTTTTTGATAATTTTTAAGTATGTATCTTTATTTTTCCTCTTCGTTCTCTCGTTGTTGATGTCAGCATTTCTATTGTATACCCTATCATAATATCATGTCGACTTGACCAACAGCAATTGATGTTTCTTCAGAGTTCTCGACTGGCTCTGAATGCAAAGATGAATGAGTGGCTTGAAGACCTCGCTGTTCCAGCTGTTTGGGATTAGTCAGATCTCTATATCATGGGCATCGCGAAGCCATTACTTCCTGGATATCGCAAGTCTGTCACGCCATCTTAATTTTTGCTTGCTACCTGATCTCTGGAAATTCACGTTGCGAGTTGTGATGTCAGTCGGTTCTCTGGAATTCTTGGAGCATGACCAGGTCATTACCATTTGAATTTTCAAATGAACTCAATGATATCCCTGACGCCTCTAATATACTGCACTTATGTGATTTCTGTGATGTGATGCTGAGCATAGTTCTCTAATGTGCACGTTACATAGTTTGAGAGGAAATCTATTGGTTTGGTTCCATCTTCCAGCTACATGGGTGACAATCGGGGCTATGAATTTATTGTAGTCCTTTTTTTCTTTGAGATAAGTGGGATTTTGTTCTTTTTAAAGTTTGAGATGGAGAATTAAAAAAAACTACTCGGGGACAAGAGGGAAATAAAGAAAGAAAAAGAGAGGAGAGAATTAATAGAGCATTATAGCAATACTTGTATATCAAGGGATCTAATTCTGTGTGAAAAAAAACTGAACATCTTTTGAACACCAATTGTAAGTGAATAATTGATTTGCATAACGTTAACAAATAAACAGGAACCAAAAGTTCTGTCAGTAAGATCTTCAGTTGAGATTTACGGTATAAAATCTTATATGCTTTAAGACCGAAAAGCATTTTATATCAATCGAAGAGTTTTTGGCAACGTCTTTATATATATATATATATATATATATATATATATATATATATATATATATATATATATATATATATATATATATATATATATATATATATGTGTGTGTGTGTGTGTGTGTATATATATATATATATATATATACACATATATACACATATATATATAATATATATATATATGTATATAGATAATATATATATATAGATATATATATATACAATATATATATATATATATATATGTATATAGAAAATAAATATATACACACACACACATATATATAATATATATGTATATAGATAATATATATACATATATATATACAATATATATATATATTTATATAGATAATATATAGATAATATATATATATACACACACACATATATAATATATATATATATGTATATAGATAATACATATATACATATATATATATACAATATATACATATATATGTACGTAGATAATGTATATATACACGCACACACACAGATATATATATATATAATATATATATATATATATATATATATATATGTAAATAGATAATATATATATATATATATATATACATATATATATATATACAATATATATATATATGTAAATAGATATTATATATATATATATATATATATATATATATATATATATATATATATATATATGTGTGTGTGTGTGTGTGTGTGTGTGTACTTCAACTCTAAATTATCATTTTGTTTATCCATGGTCTATATCTACTCTATTTGTTTCTTTCAACGTGGACAATCTGATACAACGCAATTTATAATTGTCTCGACGGATCATAAATCCATTTCTCAATGATACAAAAAAATAACACACACATACACACACACAAACACACACACACACACACATATGTATATATATATATGTTTATATATGTGTGTGTGTGTATGTGTCTTTGTATATGTGCGTGTGTTTGATAATGTGAAGTTTAAGGGATTTGGAACTCGAGAGGCAGCAATTGTTGAGAAAATGAACCATATCGCCTATTGTGCAGTCATCTGTTACTTTGGTTTCAAAGACGTATCACCTAAGGAGATCCACGAAGATATGGTGGCGGCACTAAAGTAGTGGTCTCCTCCGTTCCGTAGAGTTAAAAAGTGGACAGCTGAATTTAAACGGGACAGAAAACGCCTGGAAGATGACCCTCATCCAGGAGGGCCTGTCACCATCACGACGCAGGAAACCATTGACAAGATCCATGACAGTGTCTTGACTGATCGATGAATAACAGAGCGTTACATTGCCACGGATATGGGTATTTTCCAGGAACACGTCAATGCAGTTATCCGCCATGAACTTAAAATGAACTTGCTGTGTCTCGAAGGTCACTGAACCTGATCAAAAGTGGAATCGGCACAGCATGTCAAGGGACCGTCTTGCCATTCTTGATGGTGATCCCATGAGGTTTCTCAGGCTATTTGCAACCATGGGCGAGATTTAAGTCTATCACTTGCAACCAAAGATGAAAGGTTGGAGTAGTGGAAACATCAAGCATCTCTGGCTTCCAAGAAAACCAAGTCCGTGATGTCTGTAGGAAAAAAAGATGGTCTCCGTTTCTGAGGATACAGAAACTACGCTGATCTCCTAAGGTAGCCACAAGGGAGTATAAAGAAGAATTGGCTTGGGAAACTTCCGACGGAGTTGTTTTTCTATCGGCACGGCATCCAGCTCCCAAGTCTGCAGTGACCATCACTGCTATCCAGAAATATCCATTATGCTCATCTGATTCAACCCACCACTCCTTTGATTGCTAATCGTTTTGTGGGATGGAAGGTGTTCTGCTGTCGTTTTTTGGGGACTGATAATGATGCAGTAGACGACTTTTGGGGTCCAAAATTCTAACTTCTACAAGAAGGGGACTTGTTTGCTACATGCTTGCTGGACTAAGTGTGAAAATTTGTGACGAGACAGTGTTTAAAAATTACCATGTTTAGTTGTTTAAAATTGAGTCTTAGTATCTTGTTCAACGAACATATCTCTCTCTCTCTCTCACTATTTATCTATCTACATATATATATATATATATATATAAATATATATATATATATATTGTTATTTACAGTAATGGTCACAAATATAGATATATTGAAAGAAAAAGAGTGAGAGAGATGGGTGGTGGGAGTGAGGTAGATAGAGAGATAAAATGTAGTCAGTAATATCACAGGTTGGATTAAATTAAATACATATTATCATCGTGCTTATCACATACCTATCTATATCAATGTCTATCTATACCACCATATCTATCTATATCTATACAAGTACATATATACATGTGTATGTATGCATGTGCGTGGTGTGTGTGTGTGTGTGCACGTGTGCGCGTGTGCCCGTGTGCGTGTGTGTGTGTGTGTGTGCGTGCGTATGATGACACAGCAAATGAATAGGAGAAGCACATTCGTACAGCAACTAAGCAAATATAAAAAAATTCCTTTGAACATTTAGCGCCTGGATCGCAATAGCAAATACAATATTAATAATTCATGAAGACGATCGAGTTATACTTATCTGTGTTCTGAGAGGAAACCTGTTCACTTATTTTTCCACTTCTGATGCGATCTCCCAAGGTAGATTCTGGATGTCTCTATCTTTTCAACCACTTACCATCATTCGAAACTACGTCTATAAATAATGATATCACCACGAATACTTCCGCATTTTTTTTACATTACAAGAAATTTGAATATTTGATATTCTATTGATTATTGTTTGATATGCTTCTTGTCTTTGTGTGTGTTTCGCTAATCATGAATCTAAACTATTGATCAACTTCTTCGAGTTGACCGCAGATCTTACGGTATGAGGTTATGTATAGGAAGCAGTCAAAAAAAAAATTCCTTGTTTGTGAGTTTGATTGTCATGATCGAACTTACTAACGACGAATCAATTACTTTCTTTTACAAGATACGCTATCAACCATTAAAAATGTTTTGGCTTGTATTTCATTTCATCTTCATTTTTTCTTGTGGCTTTTATAGCAACTTACTTTGACCTTCAGTAAGCAGGACTTTTCAATTTGTTTTTCGTTCGCAACCACTTTTGGTGAAACACATTCTTCGCAAACTTTTTTTGAAAAAGCTCGTTGTTATAGCCACAATCTTCATCAGCATCATCATCATCATACTCTTAACATCCGTCACTCAAAATAGACCTTCCCCAGGATTCGCCATACTTCTCAATCATGGGCGTCGTGGAGCCAGTACTTTCTGAATTTTTTGAGCTCGTCTCTCACTCTAGTACTCTGTCAGCCTCAGTCGCGCATGTGATCTCTGGGGATGCATGTCGTGAGTCGCATTGTCCATCAGTGGTCAGCCATTCTTACAACGTGGCCAGCCCATTGCCATTTGAGTTTTTTAATGGATTCCATGATGTCCCTGACTCCTGTCTTCTCCCGAATGTATCGTGCTGTCTTGTAATCTCTACATGTGAGGTTAAGCGTAACTCTTTTATGTGCATGTTGCACGGTTCTCAATTTTCGGGTCTGTCTTTTGGTTAGGTTCCACGTCTTACATGAAAGCAAACATCGGAAAAAAATTGTCAAAATTGCTACGTATAATCTATATTTAGTTTTACGGTGCTTTTTACAAAAATACCTTTTTGAATGTTAATAGAATTGTTGGAACACGAAGAAAGCAAATTGTCTTTCTATTTAATGAATAGCATCAAGGCGTTTTACAATAAGCACCAGAAGGAGTATACTTTTGTATAAAGGTTAAAAAACAAACTATACTTGCACAATTATTTTCTTCAAATAATTCAAATAATTACATGAATTCCAATAATCTTTATGCAATCCCTCTCTGGTGGTCACAAACCCAATTTTTTAGAAGACCTGGTTTACAGACCTGATCTGGAATGAAGGATTAGCTTTCGACAAGACTCGAACTGACGCCTATATTACACCAAGGACCTGCCTATATTTGGTATTGCTCTATTAATTGAGCTAATAATATATATATATATATATATATATATATATATATATATATATATATATATATATATATATATATATATATATATATATATATACATATATATATATATATATATATATATATATACATATATATATATATATACATATATATATATATATACATATATATATATATACATATCTATATATATATATATACATATATATATATATATATATATATATATATATATATATATATATATATATATATATATATATATATATATATATATATATACAGAAAATAGATAGTTCCACTCAAAATTTATCATTTCACGCATGTAAATCTCTTAGATTCCAGGGTATGTTATTTGTTCTAATAGCACTGTCTGTGTAGGGTTTCCAATTTAGATGATTTTTTGCTTGTTTTTTTTTTTTTCAAATTAGTGATTCCAATGTTGACAAAATTTAGATATTTCATTTTTTTTTTTTGTTTCAAGTTATAAAATCCTGTGTTACCGATTGAGATTTCCCCAATTTTTTTCAAATCAGAGAGTGACTTCTAGAATCGAAGAAATGAAAAATCACTTCTAAATTGGCAACTCTGCTCGTGAGATTTGCCCTATAAGCACTGTTCTACGGCTGGACCCCTATTATTCTTCCCCAGTATGACAGTTAACATCATTACAAAGTCTTCCTTTCGATTCATTTTTCCTTCTCATTTTTTTTTCTTTTTTACCCTTTCATCTCAATTATGGTATTATCAGAGCACGTCCACTTCTGTGAATACTTTTTTCCACAAAGTTTGTTTTTGCATTTGCCGTTGTCTGTTGTTAGTTTTCTAAATTCAGTTTTTTTATTTTTATCTATTCTTTTTATTTGTTTACTTTTTTTTTGTTTGCTTTAATTTCCAAGCACGTGCCACATTCTTTCAGAGGAGAAACGGTGGAATAACAAATATAAATAAATAATAAAAATACATATAAAAAAAAACAAGAGTAAAAGTGGGGAGAAAAGGAGACTGTGCCTCCATCTTTTTCTCTCTTTTTTTTTTCTATTGACCAGAGGCGAGGACATCTGATTTTGGCCCCAGCGACAAAATATCGCAAGTGACCCGAATATGGCTGTGCGACACTCACAAAGAACGAGCTGACTCTTTTTAATGTTGTTATTTTCTATGTGAGAGTTAATCTGCTTTTTTTTTTTAATTTCATATTTTTTTTCGCTTGCGATTTTTTTTCATTATAATATCATTTTTGTTTTCTGTCTTTACAATGTTGGTTGAATCATTGCTTTGAAAAAAAAAAAAAGTGAACCAAAAAACAAATGAGTATTTTGTTAAGAGAGAGAAAGAAAGAAAGAAAGAAAGAAAGAAAGTAAAAGGAAGAAAGGAAGGAAAAAAGAAAAGGCAAATGACGGAAAAAGGAAGAGAGGGGAAACAAAGGTCGAAATCGAGAAATAGGTGTAAAAAGTGAAGAGAAAAAGAAGATTGGGAAGAAAAGTGAGAGAGAGAGAGAAAAACAAACAGTGAATGAGAAAGAAAAACGAAGAATGAAAGAGTACCGAGAAGAATGAAAAAGGAATGAAGTGAGAGAAGAAAATAAATGACGGAGACATACAAGGAAGAAAAAATGAAGGATTTGATGAGAAAAAAATAGAAAGAGTTTGGTGAATAGATAGCAGTGTGGTGGGGACATATAGGTAATGAATGAAAAACGAGAAAAATGTGAAAGAGAAAAATAAGGAGTTGAATGACAAAGAATGACAGAGTGTGATGAATGAGAAGGAAAAAAGAAAGGGATAAAAGAAGGAAAAGTGAAAAATAGAACGAGTTAAAAAATGAACAAAAAAGGAGTAAATAAGAAAGAAAGAAAATGACGAGAACATGACAGAAAAAAATGAATGAGTAAGAAAGGGGGAAAGAAAAAAGAAAAGGAATTGATAACGATAAAGAAAGAAAGAAAGAAAGAAAGAAAGAAAGAAAGAAAGAAAGAAAGGAAGGAAGAAAGGGTTGAATGATAGAAAAACAACAGAATATATTGAAGAAGAAAGAACAAAAGAACGAATCACAAAGAAGTGAACGTAAAGGATCGAAATGATGAATGAGGAGAGAAAATAAAACGACGAATGAGAAAGAAAGAATGGAAGAAAGAAAAAGAGAGGACCAAAAGTGAATGATAAAGAAAGAAAACGTGAATGATATAGAATGAAAGACGGACAGCAGTGGTAAATAAGCAACGAACATATGAACGTGACCTCGCAGCAATGGTTACAAAACTCTTAATATCGAAGTAAGTGATGCAGGAATGGTTTGCCGCTCCCGGGTGATGAGTGTGTTTTGGTGTCGGGGTAAGTTGTTAGTGGTCAGATGAATGTTGATCGGTGGTTGGTTCGCGTAATTCCGAATAGTGTCATTCATGCCCCAATAACTTCCTTCTACAAGTCCAGCCATCTGTTTATCTAGAGAAAAAATGGTCATTGTCCGGAATGAGGACAAAAATCATACAAAACAAAATTGAACTAGCCAGAGCAGTTCTGGAATAGAAATAATAGTTTTTCTGCTACTTTTGTTGAACATGGTTTCAGGCCGGCGCAGCGTAACGTGAAAAATGGAATAATAAAACAATTTTACTAACGATTTATAGTATGATGATAAACGCCCCAAATTTGTGATTCATTGAAAAAAATGAATAAACAATCTTGGCTGCTCTGGAGTCAAACTCCATTGATTCATTAAAATCTAAAAGGTAAACAAAACAGATTTAATTTCTCCGTACAATATTATTCCAAAAGTAAGTAATCCATTTCAATTCCTCTCGTAGTAGTTCCTATAAATGTGATTTGCAAACTTCAGCAGAGCAAGTCGACCTGAGTTGGGCTTTAAGGAGTGAATTTGTAATCTTTTTTTTTTTTTGTTGTTGTTTTTTGTGTACGTCACCGTGTCACTGTTATTTGTACATGACGTCACTGGTTTTTTGATCTGGTCACTGCCATTGATCTGGTTATTGTCATCAGTCATTGTTAAGAAAATAAAGTCAAAGCTCGATAGCAGCAGTTTGATGAAAGAAAGTTCTATAAAAAGGGAATTTTCGAACGTGACGATGAATATGTCCCCAATAGAAAAATCAATAATACACTGTGTTTTCCGACGGTAGGTCGATATAAATATATACGCTCGATTGGCAACAGTTTGTAAATCTTGGATATTTCATGAGAAATAGAAAAATGAATTGCCTGTTTAGTGGCTGGGCCCTTTCAAGATAAACCTATTAAGATTCTTAATGCTTGTTAATGCGTGATAGGATATTTTTGTCCAGATACACATTCATCTTTTGTATTTGTCCTTGTAGACATTTATGGCTGTTAAGATGTTATCATAACTCTGAACAGGAATATGAATACAATATAAAATTTTCATATAGGACACCCAAATATAGGGTTTCTAATTAGGATATGATTTTCCAATTTTTCGATTCTGGAAGTCACTCTTAAATTCGGTTTTATTTTATTTTATTTTATTTATTTATTTATTTATTTATTTATTTATTTGAATCAACTCAATTGGGAACGCTGGATTTTAAAACATGGAAATCAAGCATCTAAATATCTTCAACAGTGGACTCACAAATTCGAAAAAAAAGCAAAGAAACGTCTGATTTGGCAACCCTGTCCAGACATTGCCATGAAAACAAATAATTCATCCTGGAAATTATTAATAATGGTACTTGGGTAGGGGGAAGAAACTGGATATTTTTAGGCTTAATACATCTAGCGCCTACAGGCCCCTGGAGTACGTAACAAAAAGACTATTGAGACAATATGATCCCATCGAAAATATCTCCTAGGACAACGCTGATATGGAACATAAAATACATAGGGTTATGTTTTCCTTACTTTACATTTCCAAATAATCAATCATCAATCTATAATACGCAAAAGAAATAGCGTTGTGTCTGCTGTTCAGTCATATAATGCAGGCTAATTTCCGCATTGGCTTCATACTATAATGACGTCATTTTCCGTGGTTGTAAAGCCCGGAAAATCTAATTTGCTTCATTTTCCGTGACACATACGCCCCAGTAGACTTTTAAACGAGATCTACGAGACATCTATATCCCAGCAGTTAAATAAACCTCAGGGTATGCATATATATGTCCCGGGAGTCTCGAAAGGGTGAACAAAGGTCCCTTCTTCTTGATATTCGATTTGAAAACTACTGCAATACAGAATAAATCTTCTAAAAAGGAAATATACTAATTATCTATTAGGTAACAAAAAAGTGTGTACAGTTTTTCTTGTTTTCTTTTTTTTCCCACTGAGCTTTTCGTGTTTATCTATTTTCATTGCGATGCAGGTGCATATATACAGTTTCAACACTTGATATTAACCCTAATGCAAGCATCTGACACGTTTGAATCGGTTTGAAACATCAGGAATCACCGGTTCATCATCTAACGCTTACCAACAGTCCATTACAAAGTGCATCTTCTAGGGACTAATATCCAATCAGAAAAAAACCACCTTTGAGCAATGCAATTACTAACTTCCCTTTACTCAAACGATATATGTATTTTATAGGCTGTTAGAGACCGTCAACCAAAACTGTCAACATGGGTTTCAGCTATAGCGCATAAAATTTAAACATTTAAGCATATTCTTCATTATGCCCACATTTCTTTTTTTGTGAATTCGCTTCATAAATAGTTTTTTAGGAGGGGTTTATTATGCAATGTAAGTTTATGATAAATTGATCCCTTGTATTGTCTCGCTAGCTTTTCAAAAATTCAAATTTTTTTTAATGCGAAAGAGGAGGAGATCAAGTGAAAAATCACCCTAGGATGGCAAACCTGTGGCAGAGCAAGCTCAACCTTCAAAATCTAAACGATCCCAATAATCCTAAATAGAAGAGTATACAACCAATGCATTCTCCCGATAGTCACTTATGGAACTGAAACATGGAACCTAACCAAGAGACAGACCTGCTATTTGAGAAGCTTGCAACGTGCACATGAGAGAATCATCCTCAACATTACATGGAGAGATCACAAGACAGCACAGTATATAAGGAAGAAAACTGGAGTCAGAGACATCATAGAATCTATCAAAAAACTTAAATGGCAATGGGCAGGCCATGTTGCAAGAATGACAGACAACCGATGGACATCATGACTCACAACATGGATCCCCAGAGACCACATGCGAAACCAAAGCTGACAAAATACAAGATGGAGAGATGAACTGGACAAATTCAGTCCTGCGATGCCCATGATAGAAGAATATGGCGAATCCTGGGGAAGATCTATGTCCAACGATCGACGTTAAAAGATTGATGATGATGATGATGATGATGATGATGATGATGATGATGATGATGATGATGATGATTCAACAAAAGGCGAAAGGAGTAACGTTCATTTATCACCCCCTTTTCCAATTTTTTAATTGATCACCTCCAACACAGCATATTGTCAAAAGACACTGGTCACATGACGGGTTTAATTGAGTGACTAACCAGACTTGTTCCGCTGCTTTTGTTTAAAATATCAACTTATTCAGTAAATACGACCTCAACATCAACATGTGGATTTCTACCTTGATTTCACATGTTACTATTGTAGACATACACTCCTAAAGGTTATCTTGTGGTAAATAGTGTGTGTCAAGTGAAATAATTACGGGCTACTCGAAGGATTTATCTTGGCAATAAAAGAGAGCATGGAAGACTACATCAACCTTTTTGGTCACTTTTCGAAAGCGGTCGTTTTTTCACTAACATGCACCGTCTTCCATGTCCATCTTAAAGTATAGATTTGTTGGACAACATCAACTTTAGCATAAGACCTTACTTGTAAATAATGCAGTTGGGAGTTGAATTAACAATTGCCATGTGATAGATGACATATTCTGCATAAAGGTAGAAACGAACCAATGTACATTGATAATAAAAGGGAACTCATTCGGGCTGTTCACAGATTTTCGCTTACAACACCCGTTTGACAAAGTTATAGCATAATACAAAATAATGAATACATAAGCCTTATTATGATTTGAGGATAACTCAGGAACCCGAAATCCTTTCATAGCAACACTTGAAATAAGTCTTCTGTAGAAATATCAATCAGAGTAATGGCAAAATCGATAATACAATGAATAAGCTAAATAACAAGTCGGATCAGATATTCACAGAAAATGTACTTGCACAAAAGAAAATGATACTAGTTGCGAATAGAGGATAAGCTGAGAACGCAGGTGCTAAAGTATTAGCAGTTGGTTGGAAGTCACCCTTGCATGTATAAAAACACCCGAACATTCTTGTTCTGCAAGAGTCCCAATGGTAGCGGCTGAAGCGGGATAAGTCCCAGGAGTAAAAACATGGTCGGGTGATGATCCGGTCACGTGCAGCCCGACCATCAAAATACGCACACACACACACACACACACACACACAAATAAATAAATGAATAAATAAAAGAGAGGTTGAGAGAGACCAAAGCAAGAATTGTTCTTCAGAAAACCGCAAACAATTAAAACTGATATCAAAGGAGAAGAAAAAAACAAAAACGAGAGAGAGAAAAAAAGAAGGCGGCTAAAAACATGGAAGTCAATATTTAGGAAAAAAAGGGTTTAATTGGTGGCTCACACAGGGAACATCTGTGACAAGGAGGAAGTTCTGGCGCGAAATCCTAACGAAAAAAAAAACAAAAAAAAGAGATAAAAAAAGAAGGTTGGACGGGTCAGAAAAAAGGAGAATGAAAAAAAAGAAAAGATTAAAAAATACACTTGAGGCTTGACTGTCACTTTTATCATTTTGTTCGTTCGTTTGGCCATAGTTTTTCGGTCACTTGTGGTCAGTCAATCGGACCAACAACACTTGCACCAGATGGCCGGTTTGTGCGTTTCAGTGGGCAGGGTGTGATCACAACTTTATGATGATCGATTTGCATACTGACCGACAGAGCTATGATCAATATAAAAAAAAAGTCGTCTAAATTCATAAAATATGCGGATGTTGTTCGTGGCGATAAAAATAGTTTGTGAACCCTTCATTTAGTGGACAAATGGGGGTAAGTATGTCCGTTAATGCCGAACATCCGTTAAATCTGAATATTAACAAAGAAGCTATTTTTTTTATTATTTTTCCAATTTCTTTAATGTAAAAAAAAAATGTTCAGGTATAATATACAATGCTGTACAATATAAAATTTCCGACGGTGATTATGAACTGTTACCTGTGTCGGTGACAAAAGATATCATACAAAATGAAGACCTATGTTCTCATGAATTTCGGTTTATTTTAGACTTAATTGAAAGATATTGGTTATTAAAAGAGAAAAATGAAAGTTTTTTTTAACGATATCTCATTAATGACTGGTTCACAGAAAAAAAATAGAATATTTATGAAAAAGGTTCATTAAGTCCGAAATCTGTTAAAATAGGGTGTGTTGAATAAAGACTTTATTGTTCTATTTTTACGTATGAGACCTCAAGTCCCTTGTTTTGTTCATATTGTTGAGATGGCGTTCTGGCCGATCCATTCTACAGCCTCAACAACGCAAGGAAGGATGCAAAAACATATATAATGACATACTTCATTTTGGTCAGCGGATGATTTTCGTATCTCCTGTCTAATAGCAGGATTATCGAAATACATATGTCGTTTTCGGTTGAGAATTCTCATTTTATTCGAACCGTTGGCTAGATAGGAATGAGTTTTTGAACAGGGATTGGAGTTTCTTATGCTATCAAACAAGGAACATTTCATCTTCCGTCAGCATGGAATGGTGGGAATGTTTTAATTCTCTCTCTCTCTCTCTCTCTCTCTCTCTCTCTCTCTCTCTCTCTCTCTCTCTCTCTCTCTCTCTGACTGCAACTAACCTCTCTTCCGATCTGCTTTCACTAGTGTGTGCCATTTATTTATTTTCTCACCAGAGCAAAATGTGACACAAGGTCAGGGCTTTACGTGGGGAAAATACGAGGAGCAACAAAAGCAACCGCCGCCACGAGAGCGTCAGGCACAAGCCAAACCTGCTCTGCTAAATGCAATGGAACAGTGCTGCCCTGGGTTGCCATATTCCCTGCAGCTGGGCCGAGTAATAGAAAGGGAATCCGAAGGCTCCGAATGCGCGTAGCAATGCGTAGCGTCAGTAAAACTTCATTGGCTAACGCATTGCACCGGTGCACTCGGTCTTTGACACACACCTTCTCCGGCCCATTCGGCAGGTAAGTGTCAGTACCGGTGCCTTGGGCTCTGCTAGGGAACAGATATTAAACTTTGATCCATGCCGAAAATGCTAGAAAAAAGGGGGGGTGCTATTTATTTATTGTCCCACCACAGCAAAATATGACACAAGGTCAAGGCTTAACGTTGGGAAAATAGGAGACACCCCTCCAAAAATGGCTCCAGCCGACGCAGCTTCGGTTTCCTAAGCAACCAAAGCAACCTCCGTCACGAAAGCGTCCACTTTGGGACCTGCTCCGTTAGGTGCAATGGAGCAGTGTTGCTCCGGGGAAATTGACCCCCTGCAGCTGGGCTGAGTAATAATAGGAGAGACCAAGGACGAGTCCAAAGGCTACCCGATGCACATTGGCTGACACACTGCGCCGGCACACTCGTTCTTTGACACACACACCCTCTTCAGCCCATTCATCAGGCAAGTGTCAGTACCGACTCCTCGGGCTATGCCGGGGAACAGATACTACACTTTGATCCTGAAGAAAAGGTTAGAAAAAAGGCAGGCGTTAGTGTTCTGCTTTTACTAATTATTCGCTTTGGCTAACTGGTTGCTTTTTAAAATTTTTTCACGGTTAGAGCCTCGTAATCCTGATGTATACTTCAATCATTTGACCTGATCACTTTCTCTCACTTTTCTTTTCTTTCAACCATGTGTAAAACTGACGTCCTTTTGAATAGAATACTGTGAGCTTATAAAGTCAAACCACGGGGTTGAACATATTACAAAGAGTTCAATTGTTTGAACAAAAACCTTGAATAATAATTCTCCTTTTCAAAATAATGAACAAGACATTAATTTTGCCAGAAAATCATTTTGGGAAATTTAGGCACACACTTTCATTTTCTTTTCCATCTTTTGCTTCTCTGACATTTTACAAAAGTTCACATCAGAGAAGCTATGGCAGTTTGTCTCGGGAAAAAGCAATAGAGCAAAATGCAGGTCAGGAAAAAAATGATTACCCTCTATATAATATTGCCAACAAAAATCTTTTGTACATGTTTCTTGTGGTCAAACAGTCAATCGAACAAACAACACTTGCACCAGATGGTCGGTGTACACGTTCCATAGGCTGTGATAGCAATTTTATGATTATCGATTTGCTTACTGACCGAATGAAAAAAATTGTCGAAATTAATAAAATAGATGGATCTCGATATTGCTATAAAAGCAGGTCTGCTATTTTGTCTAATAATACAATGAGCCCCTTTTTGTCTTTTTTAGCGTTGTTATCCTAACATTCAGGCCGATCTGGGACGAAGCATGGGTGTTTTTTGTTTTACTCAAAGATTTACATATTTTAATCTCTTATGGGGAAAATTAGAAGGAAAAAAGGGATATCGTAATGAAGCGTAACAGAATATTGTAAATTACTTTTTCGCTCAGTAATCTTGCTTTATATAATGGGAGATAACTCCTCTGAAGGAATTTTATATGCGGTTTGGTCCCACATCGACTCATATTTAGTAACGTCTTGTCAATTAGTCACAAGGGATTCATATTTCATCATGCAAAAGGGATCAGGTGCTGTGGGTCAGATACTTAGATTAGAATTCAAAATTATCATTTTTATACATGGAAACCTATCTTCACGATTTGTTTTCTTTCATATGAATAATTTGTTTCCCGGTTGCTTTTAACTAGTAATATTTAAAAGGCACTCATAAAAAGATATACCAAGGTAGGTAATGATGAAAGAATTATTTTAAATACAGAGCCGATTTCTCTGATATATGACTAAAATTACGTACTTACGTAAAAGATTAAAATTGATTTTTTTTTTTTCGTTTGAATTATCCCATTCATATTTACGAATAAAAATACCTCCGTTCAGCATTCCCAGGTTACTGAATACAAGGAAGGATAAATAGTACAACGACCAAGCATAAAGAAAACAGTAAATGTATCATAGCAACAACACCTCAGACAAAATTTGATTACTTGATATTTTAAGGAATTAACTCGCCAGCTAAACGAGCCATAACTTGGGTACATAGATGAGAATGATTATTCGTCGATTTTCTCAATTAAAAAAATAGACTCTAACTCACTCTCCTTTTTTTTTCTGAGATACCTGTCTTGAGGCGACAACTGCTTTACCGATTAGGCCACGCTGCATACCGATCTGCATTGCTCACTAAAGGTTGTAGAATGACCCTCTGAGAGTAGGGTTAGATAAATTAAAAATAAACAGACAGAAACATTAGTTGAAAAATTAATAATTAACATGTTGTGCATAATAGAAACCAAAACAAAACATTATAGATACAAAGCTTAAAACACCACATGTCATTAATAGGTTCCAGCTTATTTCTTCTGGGGTGCAGGTTGACGTAACGATTAACAGAAATCTGCTATCTGGGTTTCAATTCCCGACGAAGTTGTTAATATTCACTTCGCTTAAATGCCTTTAGAAAAGGCATGAATTTAATATTTTTTGTCGCAGTACCAGATACCTTGAGAAAATACTTTTCATTGGCATAAACCGAAGGAGTGCAGATTCTTTTACCTGCTATTTGTAATATCACTTTCATCCTACTGACAATGGATATGGATGATCCCTTGCAACTACTTCCACTATAAAGATATTCTTAATGATTTGACATGGCATCCCGACGATCTCTGGAAAAATAAGCGTGCTTGAGTACTTGAGCAAATCACTTTTCAAAAACAACCCTACGCCCACAAGCATCAAGATCATCATTATCATCAGTCTTGACGTCTGACGTTGGACATAGACCTTCCCCAGGATTCACCACACTAATCATTTAATCTTCGGTCAATTTGGTGTATGGTTAGAGTTTTGAGTTATCCAGCGAAGATCGAATTCACAACATGAATGATTGGTCTAGAAAGACTAGTTGTTTACGATCTCTCAACACCAGGCAGCCAATAGCTATTCTTTAAGATTAGCTTAATCATTTGAAGACTAATCTGTAAGTTGCACACGCCCGGAAGGGTATGAAAAGCCAAAAATATATTGATTAATATTTAATACTTGAAGAAATGCATTCTTTCATTGAAGCAAATGATTTCAGTATCTTCACCATCAACATTATCATTATCATCATTCCTTCATTGCCTGTCGTTAGACATAGACCTTCCCAAGGAATCGCCACATTTCTCTATCATGGGCGTTGCAGAGCTAGTACTTTCTGAATTTGCCCAGCTCGTCTCCCATCTCGTATCCTGCCGGCCTCGGTTGAGCATGTGATCTCTGTGGATCCATGTCATGAGTCGTGATGTCCATCGGTTGTCTGCAATTCTTGCGACATATGCAGCCCATTGCCATTTGCGCTTTTTCAATAGATTCCATGATGTCTCAGAATCCTGTCTCCTCCCAGATATATTGTGCTACCTTGTGGTGTCTCCATAATTCTTCCATGTGCACGTTGCATGGTTTTCAGTTTGCCGGTCTGTCTCTTGGTTGTGTTCCATGTTTCAGCACCATAAGTGACTATTGGGAGGATGCATTGATTTTATACCCTTATCATAGTCATTGAAAAAAGCTATTTCCCCATTCTGTACACGTTAATATACTTATGTTAGCAGTGGTATCTGTTAAAGAGGAGTGGTTCAACATTTCTACGCATATACGTATATAATAACACAAATACAAGTATTTATTGAATTGTAATTTGTTTTCCAGCCACAAAACTACGGTAACCAAAGAGGATCAGTTTCACTGAACACTTGCAAGAAATATTTGTGAACACTCACCTCACATCTTGTGCCGTATATCAACGGAATTGTCTATATGGGTATGTATTCAAACATTAATTGAGCACTACTTCCTCAAATACATCTATGTGCATATGTATATGCCGATATATTCATTTACGTATGTATATCATAAAGTATTCGACAGTATGACCTAATATTAGATGGCCATGGTAGTTCATGTCAATGTAACGAATAACACGTGGTCCAATGATAGCAGAACACGTTTTCAGGTCATACTTATTGCATATACGGATGATTATGTAGATTTGACATTGAAACATATTTTTAAAATTTTATTAAAAATCGAATTCAAAAAGGGCCAGCCAGTCACAGTGTCAGTGACAGGTTAACGTCAGCAGAATCAACAATGCCAGGTCCTGTCGCCCATCCAGGTGGTCAGAGTTACTCAGTCAATACGAGTTCTTTGTTTGTCTGAAGAAGAAACTTCAACCCTTGTTTAACCTCACATTTTCTCTCATAGGAACATTTTTGCTCAACTCTCAACCAAAGTGAAGACCGGGTTGTACTTCAACTGTTCTACCAACAGACAAAGAAAGCCACAGGCTCACGAAAACAAAGTATATTATTACATTGGTGACATGTCAAACTTATTATATTACAATCGATATTGTGACTGACTCATTCATAAATTGATTTTATAACAATATGAATTTACAAGGTCTGTTAGAAAAGTATCCAACAATTGTGTCCATGGAGTAACTTTGTGACCAATCAGAGGGGATCTTACTGCGTATGTATGAACAGACGCTATCTTGTTGAATGTCTCAATTGGCAGTGAGACGCCATTCAATAATCCTGTACTGTGTGACCGTCGCATATACAATGACTGAGCCTGTCAATATTTCACACCCTGTACAGATTTGGACAAAACATCGTGCCCCGAAAGTATCTCATCTCCAGTACAGTCTACATTTGTCTCCCTTCGATTTCTGGCTTTCCATCGTTGAAAGAGTGAAGATTTTAGAACGTAGCCGAGAAAATATTATTAACATAATTGTCCGCGTTGAGAAACAATAGTACAGATACGGGCTGTGAATGAACATGTTGGGATTTGTACATATGACAGTTATTTGGACTTTCGACTCACCAAACAGGCTGTTTAGTTCAATCGTAAAGTCAAGGTGGCTACCCATCGGTTGCAGGTTCGATTCCTGCGGCGGCCCATACCACGAATGGTTTATTCTATTTATACTGTCTTGGACCGTAGATGGAAAACAGCACTCTCACTTATGAAGTAAACCCAGAACTGCATAGATAGATAGATAGATAGATAGATAGATAGATGGATGAGTGGGTATATATATATATATATATATATATATATATATATAGATAGATAGATAGATAGATAGATAGATAGATAGATATGAGCAGAGTGCAATACATACGTATAAACAGTCACACAGGCCTACTCTTGAGCCAACTTTGATAGATGTTATGAAATAAAATTGACATAGATAGAAAGATAGATTTTGAAAGCATGAAGATACTCCGATATTCACATAAACAATAATGGGAAAATGAACATCCAAATAAATACACTTTTAAATGAATAAAAACACCTAAAACCCCATGCCAGGGATTGACAAAGAAACCATTTAGTCACATCTGATTACACAAAAGTGTGTGTCAAAGACCAAAAACCAACCCTTATAACCACTCTACTGATCATGAGGAACTTTCATAGTTTTCGGTCAAACGAGCAGACACATATAGACTCAGAGGAAAGTAGACGGACAGAGGAAGAGGTCCCACGAGTAATCAAATCATACTTATAACAGCATAATCACATACATTATACACATATGTACGTACATAAGTGCATGATCCCCAGACCCCAGTGCACACATACACATAAGCACTTGGGAAGACCTTTACACATACACTCACCCATACACATACATACACGCATATTTATATAAAAGCACATGCCACTTACTCAGGAATGCCATATATTTACTCACGGTATGAACACACATGAACACACACACACATACACACACAGACACATACACACACATAGGCACAAAAATATATGAACATCCAGCGCATACGTAAGTGCACATAAGCACACCTTTCTACATGCACCCATATATACATATACATTAACGCAAATGCCTCTCAAACGTACTAGTCATATACCCGCTCGTGCCTCATACTAACGAACATCACAGACTAATACAAACACACACACACACACACACACACACACACACACAACACACACAGAGGTACAGACATACCACATGAATCCCACACACATACATATGTAAGTGCAAATAAGCATAGGGGCAAAACTTTGCACTTACACCCATACATACACACCCATACAGGCATATTCTGCTCAAACGCATATGTCAGAGGCACGTCACGCAAAGTCACACACGAGTATAGGTACGCATATGAATAAAAATTATCCCCAAACACATATAGAAAAGCAGACAAGAACGATTCCACGTTGATTCACACATTGGCGAAGCCTCCAGCCCCTCATCACATAGGAAAAAAAATTCCGTTCCATCACCCCGTCCCTAAATATTAGCGTGGGAGGAGCCGAATCCATGACTGTTGGACAAATACATTTATGGGAATTTTTTTTTTCTTTTTTTCTTTTTACTTGCTTTTTTTCTATCCCTGCTTTTGACTTGTCGGTCGATCGGAAGAAGGGTCGGTAATGTCAACCAATTTTGGCCGGAGACTATTAATCAATTACTCCCAAGCTATTAGTCAATGCGGGCATAGTCAAAAAATTTGCGCTTTGTATTTGTAGTCAGTTTTTATTCACTGTTTTTTTTTTTTTTTTGTTTGTTTTTTTCACTCTTTGTCCAGTTGTCGTCCTATTCCCGGTCGGGCTTTACCCTGCCTTGACCTCATCAGTCCAGTATAATAATTTTCTACTCTGTCCACTAAATGAAAAAAACTGTCAGAAATAATAATAATAATAAACTAACTCAGACTAAACTCTTATATGTATATTGTCTCAATAATAATAATAATAATAATAACAATAATTTTAATAATTTCAATTATAATTATAAGTGGTAGTTGTAACATTTGGACCGCAGGCCCCTACCCTGAATGAGCCCTGTGATGATTTTCGAAGGTTCAAAAGATATTTTACTTTAGGCTTTAAGTGACTATTCTTGATATTTTGATGATTTTCGAAGGTTCAAAAG
This sequence comes from Thysanoteuthis rhombus, assembly GCA_963457665.1. Classification (NCBI taxonomy): domain Eukaryota; kingdom Metazoa; phylum Mollusca; class Cephalopoda; order Oegopsida; family Thysanoteuthidae; genus Thysanoteuthis; species Thysanoteuthis major. Next base: position 5,413,259 of record OY735234.1, on the reverse strand, counting down.
ATATTTTACTTTAGGCTTTAAGTGACTATTCTTGATATTTTGATGATTTTCGAAGGTTCAAAAGATATTTTACTTTAGGCTTTAAGTGACTATTCTTGATATTTTGATGATTTTCGAAGGTTCAAAAGATATTTTACTTTAGGCTTTAAGAATGATTATTCTTGACATATTGATATTTCTACTTCTGAGATGGTTTTCCTTGCGATTCCGATAAGTTTTCACCTGGATGAATTGCCCACTGCCAGATTCTGCCTAATGAAAAAGACAAAAAAAAAAAAAAAAAAAAGTTGAGAGAGTGGTCTGTTGTTTCTTGGAGCTGCACGTGGGTAAGTGGAATTAAATTTATAATTTATAATTTAAAATTAATAACTCTCCACCCCCCCCCCACCGAGATAAGAGGTGTCTTATGGGAAAGTAATGCCTAGCTACCCCTCCCCCGAGTATGAATGAATGGAGTCTGTCCATCACTGACCGTTAGGACCCCTCAGTAGATATAAGCTAGCAGGGGGAAATCCACCGTGGGGGAAGAACACAGATTGCGAGACTTATACCAAGTCAAGACTTAGAAGATTTAAGGGAGACGTATGATCCCCAAGGTTGTTAATTTCACCCAGACGAAGCTTAGTGCTAATTTTTAGGCCTGAATTTAGGAGGGGATGGTCATACCACCAAATAGATATATCTGTGCAGCAGAATGGCCTATCCACGTAAGGTCGTACCATGGGTCGTAAGAACTGGTGGAACTCTGAGAATGCCACTGAGCTCATTGCCATCAACGAACCCACCAAGGTCTGGTGCTACCTTAAAAGAACCAAAAAGAGCTGGTGGGGCTCTTCGGTTATTTCTGAACCACATCGGTCTTAACCAACCCACCAAGGTCTGGCGCTACCTCAAAGAACCAAAAACCCCTATCATGACAGTACAACCAAACCATTTTACCGCAAAAAACGGGGCACAAATTCAAGATTTGTGTGTCGTAACCGGCAGGTGTTCCCTTGTTAGCCACCAGGAGGGACCCGGTCGTCATCCTGTGACTGCTGGCCAAAACTCCGGCTCGTGTACCCTTAATGGCCTTCAGGAGGGACACAGTCGTCACATAGCTACTGTTGGCCAAGACTCATATACCACTAACGACACCCAGGGAAGGCGCGGTCCTCTCGGAGTGACTGCTATAAAAAACAAGAGAAAGAGATGGACAAGGGAGGAGAATAGGCTAGTTATGTATTGTTACTTTAAAAGCAAGCCTTCAGTGCGATCTTATAGGGAGCGTATGCTCCAAATATGGAGGGAAAAATCTGATGTGGAAGTATCGAACCAACGCCTTGCTGACCAAGTAAAGCAAATTCAAAAGAAGAAATGGCTGTCTGAGACTGAACTACTAGAGATTCGCATTAATGTAGAGAGAGGTTCAGGTGACACATCTGAAGAATGCCCCCCCAGCACAATTAGTACCAATAACAAAACTAGAATAACTCCCCATGAGACCCCCACAGTAAGCTATGTATCAGAGGGTGACGACGAGGCACCAACGGAAGAAGAGAACACCAAAATACAAACTTTGAAAGAGATCATGCGAGGAGAGAAAACAACACTCCCCTCCCTAAGAGACAAAGACAGAAAGAAAGTCGGAGAAGTGACCGAGCAGGTCAACTGCCTCTTACAGCACATAGAAACAAACACCCTCCTAGAACTTAACAACCTAATTTACGCAGGGGCGAAAATGGTAGCACAAAGCTTTACAACACAAGATAGGAGCCCGAGCAATAATAGGGAAGGGAAACCCAACTGGGAGAGAAGGTTACAAAGGCAGATCTCCCAACTACAGAGAGATGAAGTACTGCTTAGAAATACACCACACACAGACAGACCACGAGTAAGACTTTATAACAAATACAAGGTAACGCAAAAAGGCATCGCAACTGTAGTCGAAGAGTTACACCAGAAAAGACTAGCCAAAGAGGCAAGACTAAAAAGATACAGACTAAGAACGGCCCAATACACACAAAACCGCACATTCCAAAACAATGAGAAAAAGTTTTACCGAGATTTAAATGGGGAAAGAAGGCAGGACATGAAACCAGATGCCACAGAGGCCAAAAACTATTGGAATAGCATATGGGGGCACCCAAAAAGACATAACGTAACACCGCAATGGTTAGGAAACATGAGAAAAGAACTAGGAGATATAGACAAGGGAGAACCAATAGTACTGAATGAAACCACATTGAAACATACTCTTAGGAAAGTAGCCAACTGGAAAGCACCGGGTCCCGACGGGATCCATGGGTATTGGTTCAAAAAATTTACCACGTTACACGGCAGACTCACTCACCTACTCCAAAATTGTCTGAATGAAGGCAAAGCACCAGAATGGATGACTAAAGGCAGAACCACCCTCATCCAAAAAGACCCGGGAAAGGGGAACATAGCAAGCAACTATAGACCAATCACTTGCCTACCACTTATGTGGAAAATCCTGACCGGGCAAATAGCAGAGAGAATATACATGTCAATGGATAGAAGGGGGCTACTACCAGAAGAACAGAAAGGGTGTAGGATAGGAACCAAAGGGGCAAACGATTTACTCTACATAGACCAGATGATCTTAAAAGAAGTAAGGAAAAGGAGAAAGAATATCGCAATGGGATGGATAGATTACAAAAAGGCATACGATATGATTCCACATAGCTGGATACTCGAATGCCTTAGAATGTTCAAAATTAGCGAACCGGTGGTTAAATTCATTGGTAATTCAATGGAAGACTGGAAAGTAGATTTGACAGCTGCAGGGGACAAACTAGCCGAGGTAGGGATAAAAAGGGGGATCTTCCAAGGGGACTCGTTGTCCCCACTGTTATTTGTTCTAACAATGATACCGCTTAACAGAATCCTGAAAAACAGCAAAGGATACCACTTCTCTAAAACAAAAGGAAAGGTCAACCACTTAATGTACATGGACGATATTAAATTGTTTGCGAAAAACAGGGGAGAGCTTGAGACTCTGTTCAACGAAGTAAGGGAATATAGTGAGGACATAGGAATGGAGTTTGGGATAGAAAAATGCGCAATAATGGTGATGCATAAAGGAAGGCTTTCAATGACTGAGGGAATTGAACTTCCGGACAACAACAAGATTAGGGCATTGACTGCACAAGACCGATACAAGTACCTAGGTGTCCTTGAATGTGACACGATAAAACGGGAAGAGATGAAGGAGAAAATTAAGAGGGAATACCTTAGAAGGATAAGGAAAATATTAGAAACCAAATTAAATAGCAGAAATCTAATAAAAGGAATGAACACCTGGGCTGTGTCAGTAGTTAGGTATACAGGACCATTCCTAGGATGGACAAAGGAAGAGCTCCAATCAATGGATAGGCGAACAAGGAAACTTATGACGATGCATAAAGCATTACACCCTAGGGATGATACAGATAGACTATACGTTAAGAGAAAAGAAGGTGGTAGGGGGCTCATCAGCATAGAAGATTGTGTCCAGAGAGCTAGAGTAGTCCTAGATAAATATGTGCAAACAAATAGTGAAGAAATCATAAAGAGCGCGAGGGATAGTGCAACAAACAAAGTAGAAAGCAATGGAACGGTACAGCAAACTAGAAAAGAAAAGTGGGAAGGGAAAAAATTGTACGGCGAGTTTAAAAGACAGATAAAAGATATAGCAGACGAGAAATCATGGACGTGGTTACGAAAGGGAAACCTTAAGAGAGAAACAGAATCGCTCATCATGGCAGCCCAAAACAAAAGCATAAGGACAAACTACATAAAAGCTAAAATCGACAGAACACAGGCAAACAGCAAATGCCGCATGTGCGGTGAAAGAGATGAGACAGTAAACCACATAACTAGTGAATGTAGTCAACTCGCCCAGAAGGAGTATAAGCATAGACACGATAGAGTAGCAACGATGATACACTGGGAACTAAGTAAACAAATGGGATTCAACCATGGGGAAAAGTGGTATCAGCACAAGCCAGAGGCAGTTTTGGAGAATGACAACCACAAACTACTGTGGGATTTTGACATCCAAACTGACCACCTCATCCAGGCAAGAAGGCCGGACTTAGTAATAGTAGACAAAAAAAAGAAGGCCTGCCAAATAGTAGACGTGGCTGTGCCTGCAGACCATAGAGTAAAAAAGAAGGAGGCTGAAAAAAGGGAAAAATACCAGGACCTAGCAAGGGAGTTAAAGAAAATGTGGAACATGAAAACCAGGGTAGTACCAGTCATAGTGGGAGCACTAGGAACTGTCCCCAGAACGCTGAGGGAGAGACTGGAGGAGATCGGGATTAGGGGGAGGATAGAGACCGTACAGACCACAGCACTACTGGGAACTGCACGGGTACTGAGGAAGGTGCTAGAGATATAAGTACTGCAACGAATTGTAGCTCTGTCATGATATGCGAAAGAGGGAGGAGACGTTAGCTGAAGACCTGAGGAGACTTATTGTCACTCAGCCCTCAGCGATAACCACTGGGCAACCGGTGTGAAACTGTAAATCGCAGAATTACTGCGACCTATGAGTACTAGGAGAGGAGGGCTGGAGACTTGAGGAGACTCGCTGTCACTCAAACTCCAGCGGTTACCACCAGGCAACTGGTGTGAGATTCCTAATAATAATAATAATAATAATAATAATAATGATGATGATGATGATGATGATAATGTGATGGATATAAATTCAATTGAATAATTCATCAGGAAGACACATCGATTTGATGTAGATGAACGGCCCGACATTAGTTACCAAAAGAGAAACTAAATTGGAAAAAAAAAAATAGTTCAAACATTCAGAATCTTAAGCCAAAAAGTCGGAAGAGAATCCAGAATCGAGAAATGTGCCATGTTGATGAAGCACAAAGGAAATCAAGAATCTGACGAAGGAATTCAACTAACCAACAATGAAAAATCATGAGAACAAAGGAACGTTCAGATAAGCAGTTTTGCAATACCTCAGAGGAAGAGTTTCAGCATTTTGTCTTGAATAAGAATACAAATCTCGGTACAAATACTATCCATAAAGTCTTGATCCAGATACGTAACCAGATAACCTTATATCCGAACCTTTATTGCCCGGTGATTTCAAACTGAATTGAATGACACGAGCCGAAGGAATGAAGGCTTTCCTTCAACAGTCTCTTAATATTAAAATCACTTCCTACACAACCTTTTATCTGTTACAAGTACAACAGATATTAACAGAATAGTTGTTTCAAATCAACTGGAATAGGTAAGAAGAGTTCAAACGTTGGTGTTTATAAAGAAATCGAACAATGATTGGGAATCTTGGCAACAGGACTCTAGCTGCAGCAATAAAAGCTGGTAATCTAATCGTTGAGGTGCAGGTGGCCTGACGGTAGCACGGAAAATGGAGTCGGTGAACCAAGTTCAAACTCTTACTGATACATTTATATTTCCTTTTCACGAATGAACTTGGGAAAGGTATGAATCTGCCCAGCTATCGATAAAAAGTAGGGCATCTTTGGCTGGTAACCAGTCTAGGAGACAGACAAATCTGATTCCTAAAGCCAGGAAGATCAACCCTTATTCCCAAAAAGAGAAAGATCTACCTCTCATCAAGACTCATGAGAGACGGCAAAGTACAGAGTATATGACGTTTTCTCGAAGGTTAACGGGGCTCCGGTGAAGCTCTGATGGGCCTCGCAAGCTGGGAGTGGATTATGATAAAATTGCTCAAGTAAGATTTTTGAAAAAAAAAGATAAAAATGGATGGATGAGATAACGCAAATGCCGCCTTCACCTCCTAACGACAACTCAAAAATAAGTAAATGAGTAAAAAAAAAATTTAAATGCTAATCATACACCCATATATCTGATGACGTATTTGTGAATATACCGTTCATATAAGTGTAAAGGTCAAGTTCATTTACAATGGAATATCCAAACTTTCAGAAAAAATTATCCCTTTCAGTTACGTCTAAAAGTTTATCTATTCTTTTTATAAATAATCATCATACTTAGTTCTTTATCCTATCAGAGCACAGAGGAACCTCTTGAGTGAAGATATTTTTTTCGAAAATGACAAATCAATAGCTGAATTATTATTTCATACTTGAAAGTCAAATGACTTTATTAGCCAAAGCTTTCAAAATGGAAAAAAGTGAAACATGAGATAAACCTAAGACAGAAAAAACGGGCGACCATCGAGGTTGTATGCGTCTATAAATTGCTTCAAAAGGATGTTTCCTATCTTGTACACACACTGGACGCAGTGGTATACAGAAATTTTTTTTAAAAAATGAGGTAAATAGTAGAAAAAATTAATGACCATGATTCACAATAGTTCATGTTAATAGATATAAAAGAAAATTGGATTACCGATACTAAGCTACCAGTTATTAACAGACAGAGCTCGAAAGAGATCGTGATCGGGAATAATTTTAAGGGTTTGATTTGAACTCGCGTTTGCAACTGAATTCCAATAGCTCAATGGTAAAAGCGATCGCATGTTCAGCGAACCAGCCTCCGACATTCTTACCATGAACTTTCTTCCAATCTGCGCTGTTGTTTTCTTTACTCACTGCTGAAGGGAAACAGGCTTGAATTTAGTTGCAATAAAAAGCAACAACAATTAAGATTAAGGTAAATAGTAGCAAAAGAATTGATAGTCATGATTTATGTAACAAACTTTATCCATAATAAGAACAAACTGAAGAATAATTCTAGCACAAACAATTCACTAGGCATTAGAATAAACATTTAGCTATATGAAAGACTGAAGACTACAGCCAAAGATATACATCTATGGTCAGATTATACAATATTGGAAGAGTTACGTGCTTTTGTAAAGCTATGGAAAGAAATAGAAATTCAATGAATTCTAAAGATATTTTGCTGTTGATAAGACCCTTCAAGTAAAAGGTCTCATACCATTTTAAATCCTGATTTTCGTGTATAATGTAAGAGAAAATTGGCGAATTTTGGTCAAGTTGCGAAGAGAGAAATGGGTTATATTTTTTACGAACATTTTGTGTAGTGGCAGTCAGAAATTTGCGGAATAAGATCTAAGGTGAGGGATAAAGAGTACATAAACTGCATTATACTCGAATAAATACGGTAAGTAATAAGATAGAGAAAGTAAATACTATTTAATAATCTTTTGATATCAATTCGTCTGGATAACTAGAACAAAGAAAAATTCAAGCTTAAAAACCTATCGTTTGCGTGTACATTTCGAATCTTGGGGGTAACATCCACGTAATTGTATTCCAAGTTTAACCCTAATACCATACTTAAAGAAATCGACTTTCACACGAATTTGTACGGGCTACTCTAACCTATGTATTTTCATAATCGTGACCTTTTGCTACACTATTGCATCGCTGCTTCGCACCCAGAGGATTGTATTGGCTCGTATATGTAACCAGCGCATTAGACTAATATGCAGGTGTCTATTCTGCAGGTGGCGAGAGAAGATGAAGGAGGGAAAAAGGTGATCGAAATAGAGGTGCAAATAGTGACAATGTGAAGACGGTGGTGATATGATCATCAGTTAACGAGGCCGGTGTCTTCAATAATGATGATGAAATTGCGATGTGGAATGAGAAACGCAGAAGGACACCATTTTGGTTTAGGATTGTTAGGCCAGGTTAATTGGCTAAGTTAGTTATAGAATGTATCCAGGAACAAGAGAGAAAAAGAAAAAAAAGAAAGAAAGAAAGAAAGAAAGAAACGAAATAAGAACACAAAATAAGATAGAAAGAAAGATTGGAATGAAAATGAATGAAAGGGAAAATGGAAAGAGAAAGGGGAAAGAAAACAGGTTATAAAGATAAATGAAAGAATAAACGAAAAACAATAATCATCAAATAAAAATCAACAATGGAGAGAAAAGAGGAAAAGATAAAGAAATAAACAAAATGAAATGAAAGATAATCAAGGGAGATAACTTTTATAGAAGTGCAAAATATGAAAATCAGGGACAGAGGAAAGATGAACGTTAAAAAGAACTGTATATTGTAGAAACCAAATGGATGAAATATATTCAAGGAACTAAAAAAGAAGAAATGATAACTTGAAGAAGCGTAGTATGAAAAGAGCAGTAAATTGTATTCTAAAACAATGCATTTTTTTTTTTTGGTAAGATGCAAAGTTAAAAAATCATAGAGAAAGTAGAGGAAAAAGAACTATGAAAGATGTACTCATAAGGAAAGTGAAAGGATGACACACACAATGGAACTGAAAGGGAAAGTGAAACTAGATATACAGTAAAGAGGAATCGAGAGAAACGAAGGAAGAGAGGACTAGAAAATCGGGTTAGATTGCATAGGGCAGTAAAAGTATGAATTTAATAATACAAGTACCATAGACAAGAAGAAAGACAGCAACAATAAAGAAAGCGACTGGATCCATAAAATAAATTCAAAAAATACGTTTATATATTGCAACAAAATGAGGACAATTTGTGAGCTGCGAGAAATAGTTAGTTGACTCTAATTTTAAAGATAATAAACCGCACAAACATATGTGTGCCTCATTATATATATATATATATATATATATATATATGTATGTATGTATTTGTGTGTATGTGTGTCCACGTGTGTGAGCATGCATATATGTATATATACGTTTGCACACACATATATATTCATATTCATATATTTTCTTGAGATGATTATACCAATGGCGAGTGGTGAGGATGAAGCAAGCGAGGACAATGGAGACAATTTTGACAACAGCGAATGACGACTTTCTGGTTATGTGACGCCTTCGTATCGTTCCTCGTTGTAAGGGCTAATGTGATCAACGGTGGTATTACCCGCTCGCGCGTATGTCGGACCGCGAAACGGAGAGAGTCGAAATCCCGCTAATGATGAGCGGCTAAACGATGAGGTATAATATATATGTTTGGCTTAATCCGCCAGAAACAACTAGCCCTCTCCTTTCAATGTTCGCTTTTCACAGCCCACAAAAAATTGAGAAAACACTCTCATTAAATACACTGTATCTAAGCGAGGAAAGCAAATTAGCTGCAGTTCTGGTCATGCAAGGGCGTACGCAAGCATACGTTGTTATTTATGACCTTTTGGTTGCCTTTCCGCCTGTACGCCAGTAGATATTAGCATTCATTCGGTTCAACCAAGGTGTCTGGCACAAGGTCATATTTTATGTCTTTTATTTTTGACATAACATTCTTAAAAAAATGTTTTCAATCACTGGTCTCACCGACGAAATTACGCAGGGTGTACGAAAGTTTTAAGAAAAGGAAATAAAGCGTGTGTTATGAAAATATGGTTTTGTGAAATTCATTCATGAATATGAAAGAACCAGAGTACAACTTTCGGAAATAGTGTTTGAATTATTTATAATAAAACTTACACATATGTGTATCTGAACAAATACCATATACCGTGGTCCTCAATCAACGAGCCGCTAAGCAGGTGCAACCTAAATGCGAGGAAACGAAATGAGTTGGTGATATTCCTTTGTAAAATGGGAACAAATTTATTTCATTTGATCTGATTTTTAAATTCGTTTGGTAAGCCCTTTTAGACAAGAGATTGAAGGCATTGCCCCCTTTCATTGACTTATGGTTGACTTACTCCTATATTCTGATCGTGATTAACGCCCCTTCCTTGTCAACCGATCCCCAAGAATATTGTGAATATCAAACATGTCCAAGGTGCTATAATTGGGACCCTTAGCATATAAAACCAATGGGTATACACGGTCACCGTTTCAAAATGTTTAGTGTATTTGATGGTGTTCTTTTAATGTTATTGTAATATGTAGCTGCAGTCTAAAAGAAAAAATGGTCTTAGTATGCAACTAAGACAGCAGGAAAAAGTTTATAATGGTAATTCTGCTACAATTCAACACGATAAGAAGCAGTTTAGCAACTCCTCAACGTCGAAAATAAAATCCGGTTATTTTTTAACCATTTTTAGTGAGGAAAGTTGGTCAATATACCCTTAAACACGGCATATATTTTGTATTATAGATACGTACAAATAGATATTACGTTAATAGAATATAGCAAAAAGTCTTGTTACTATTGGGCCAAATTATGTAATATTCCAAATGATCTATTAAGTATACCATAGTCTATCACATAAGCAAGGGAAGATCTTAGATATATTGCGAAGAGTATTTGAATCTGGCTCGACAATTTTTTTTTTTTTTTCGGGATTGCAAGCAGCTAAAAAATCTCAAATGGCGGTGGGCTAGCCATGTTGCAAGAATGGCTGACAATCGATGGACATCACGACTCACAACATGGGTTCCCCGAGACCATATGCGCAACCGAGGCCGGCAAAATGTTAGATGGAGAGATGAGCTAGACAAGTTCAGGAAGTACTGGCTCCGTGACGCCCATGATAGAGAAGTGTGGCAAATCCTGGGGAAGGTCTATGTCCAACGACGGATGCTAAAAGACTGATGATGATGATGATGATGATGATGTCACTTGTGCTTCCGTCGATATATATAAAAAGAAATAGATACACGTGATCCGACAGAATTATCATAAATTGCGTTATTTGAAATAACCTTCCGTCAGTCATAACATAGTTGATGTATCACTCAACCTAGACTACGTAAATAGAAAAAAACAATTAAAGAAAATGTGGCTACTGAAGGAATCGAAACTGCCACCAATAGAGTAACTGCTTCAATGTAGCGATGCTCTAACCATAAAAACCAAGCAGCTGCAGGTAATGCAATGGCCGAAATACTTATTTCCACATCATCGTTCGCAGGTTCGATTCCTGCAGCAGCCAATTTTTTTTAAATTCTTTATTCTATTCACAAATAAACAATTAAGGAAAATCAGACTGTTGTCTCCTACGAGTAAAAAAATGGATATCATTTCTAAAATAGTTTCAAATAATATGACGCATTCTTGATTATACTGTCGGATTATGTGTCCATTTTCCCTTGGAGAAGGAAACTCCAAAAGGAGATCTACCACCACGATACCTTCCTCTCGTAATCTCACCTTCGTGAGCCATTGTGTAAAAAATATACTCTTTACCTGTAAACTTCTTTAACACATGTCTGAGGATGATTCTACACACTCCAAGGCATGTGGTGGACGTGGAAAATCAGCCAAAATCTTCGTTCGAAAAGCCAAGCCATTACATCAGAAGATATTTTACTTTAGAAATCGGGCCTCCCCACCCATAAAATCCAGAAGTGTGAGTCTTATTTTAAACTCAACAAACTTTTTTCAGTCTTTCAAGTTAATGACCGTTGTTACAGAAAAAAATACAGTCTGTCTTTGTTCATCAGTTGTTTAAAAAAAAACTGAAGCTGAGGTAATTTTCTTCCTCAAATATTTTGTTTTTATAATGTTGTCCAAGGTTTTGAACATCTTTCTTGTCGAAACTAGAGACAGAAATGACATTTGTAATTTCTAGCGGCTTCTACTTAGACTTTCGCATTCCTGATCTAATTCAAATCAAAGAAGAAAAAATGCTCTTTTTTGCTTTCCTCAATGATCAAATCTTTTTTTACACATGGACTAGATTTTTTGGTTAATGTTAGACGTTGGTAAGTAATGGAATATTAAACTCAATACATAAGCGAAAAAAATGCATTCGTGTTAGTGACTTCAACAATACGAAAGTTTTATCCAATCATATGTATGTATGTGTGTGTGTGTGTGTGTGTGTGTGTGTGTTGGGGGTTAGGGGTTGCTTAGAGATAGGCAGATATGGAAGATTTCTTGAAAGTTTAGTAAGAAAGAAAAAGATTTAAAATATAAATATTGACGTATGATACACAGAAGTAAAAGGTTGTAGATATAAATCATTTTATTATAGTTCTCTTCTTGAAGTCATTAGCAGTTAGTATTCACGAATATATCTTTGAGTGCCTTTTTGTTTAAAGTATGCCAATAGATAATATACTTCTCCACAAATATACGCACACACAAACATGAATAGAAGCACATGCACGCACAGACTCACACGCACACATACATACACACATATGTGTATGGACATAAGTGTGCGTTTGGATACAAATTGGATTTTTTTCGAGAACTTGTCACAGATATTTTGTTTGTCATGACATGTGTAGGCAATTTTGAAATTCTATGTTATTTGCTCTCCATTTTCTTATAATAGAGAGAGGAAGCAGATGTTGAGAAAAATAAATTCGGTACGACAACGTCACAATTTTACAAATACAGAATAATTTACCAAAAACTTACAATATTTTATACAACCATATTCTCTTTATTACTGCCCTCCAGCACAATACACACACACACACACACACACACGC
>OY735234.1:5390992-5398492 GCA_963457665.1 Thysanoteuthis rhombus | reverse complement strand
AGTTTCAATATAATATAACACAATTTATAATCATTCTGTCGGATCATACATCCATTTCTTAATAATATAATCCTCAGCATTGAAAGAAACAAATAGAGAAAACATAGACCGTGAATAAACAAAATGGGCATTTGGGGCTGAATCGGTTATTTAGGCCTTTGCGTTACTGTTTAGCTTAATGGGAAGAGCAACGATAAGTTGAAGCAGATACCCTATCGATTTCAGGTTCGATTCCTGCAGCAGCCCCATTTTCTTCAATCGTTTATTCTGTCCGCAGCCTAGTGATAAAAAATAGATCTAATGCATACGACAAATATTTATGTACAATTCACATAATTCAGCGGTGAATAATAATGAATCATATCATGTATCATACAGTGAAAGTTTCAGATCACAATCACAATCCAGCTAATCTTCGTGTTCGTCTACGAACCTATTCATGCTGTCTCGTTCATGTATGCTAAGTATTGAAAAAAATGAACATAAGTAAAGTTATGTATAAATAACCTCATATGTGAGATTTGATTTTTTTCTTCCAAAGAGTCAGTATTACTATTCTTGAAGCAAATTTGCACACCAATATTCACAAATATACAAAAATATACATATATTCATTCAGTATAAGTAAGAATTTATTCCCATACGTATGCGGCAGTGGTGATTTGTACATGCAAGGTCTACGTCAAAATATATTTGCTTATTCATCTTTCGTTTCGTAATTTTTTTTTCTCCTTTGGACTGGAATTAAAGAAATTCGCTCTATAATCTTCGTCATCTTTTGAAGTCAAATTGAATGAATTTTCGCGTCGACTTCTTTTCTTGAATCTCCCTCTGATTTTGGAAAAATCAGCGCTGGAAAAAAAAAAGGAAACGAAATAAAACTGTGAACTTATGCCTACTTCTGAGATATTTAACATTTGCTCGGATTAAAAGCTATTTTCCAGATTGTCGTTGACAATATCGTATAGGAGGATTGTCGCAATCACTTTCAGTGGAACTGATAATAACTGAGAAATCAAAATCGCCAAAAAAAAAAAAAATAATATGAAACGTTTCTTCAATAAGTTTTTGAGGAATCCTGAAAGAAATATGGGAAAATATATACATAAAGAATTTTTAGGACTTTTAGAACTGCATAGCATTTATGGGTTCTAGGACTATTTGTAAAAATGTTATATAATTGGGAAACTCGTTCACTTTCAATTTTCTAAAAAAAAACTTCTACATAGAATGTTAAGAAAACAAATTACCTTTTGTTGTATATATATATATATATATATATATATATATATATATATATATATATATAGAGAGAGAGAGAGAGAGAGAGAGAGAGAGAGAGAGAGAGAGAGAGAGAGACGGGGGGCGGAGATTTACCGTTTTGTCGTTTCTGGTCAATTTCACGTCATTTCAATCGACGGACAACTGGGGTTTTTTTTTTCTGTTTTCATTTTGCATTTATGCACATCTGAAAACCCAAAAAAGAAGAGTATACAACCAATACATTCTCCCGATAGTTACCTATTGATCTGAAATACGGAACCTAACCAAGAGACAGACTCACAAACTGAGAAGCATGCAACGTGAACATGAGAGAATCATGCTCAACCTCACATGGAGAGATCACAAGACAGCAAAGTATATCAGGAAGAAAACAGGAGTCTGAGACATCATAGAATCCATTAGGAAACTCAAATGGCCATGAGCAGGCTATGTTGTGAGAATGAAAGATAACTGATGGACATCACGACTCACAACGTGAACCACATGAGATCACATGCGAAAAAACAAGGCCGGCAGAATACGAGATGGAGAGATGAGCAAGACAAATTTAAAAGATACAGGCTCCACAACGCCCATGATAGAGATTTGTGGCGAATCCTGAGTAAGGTGTATGTCCAACAACGGACGTCATCGTATAACACGTTCTTCAATATGTTTTCTTACTCAAAACAATCAGTTGAGAGGGGGCGGCGCGAGACAAAAATGTTTTTAGTTTACTGAATATACTAACTGGTAGGTTGTGCGATTGAATCTTAGCATGGGTGTCACATGATCTCGGACAGGTTCACACACATTGCTGGGAAAACCTGAGCAGGTCTGCACGCACCCTCGGACAGCGTAGCCTACGCTGCTTTTGGGATGGCCGCAATCGAATTGTATGAAAGCGGAAGTGGGGGTTTGAGATTCTGATGATAAGGAATTCATAAATGAATACTTTCAACCCGAAACGATATTTGCTAATAGTTCGTTTTATGAATGAAAACACTATAACCATCGTCGAAATCGACTACGGATGCACAAAAGGGACAGGGTAGCAAATGAAACCGTACAAATAACTAATCGTTCCACACACTCGTCCGATGTTGAAAACAACGCACAACTTTTGGGCACCGTCTAATTAATTGAGTATATTCCTGTATGATAGACCGAAAATAACGGTCCAGTTTAGCATTGTACTTACAATGTAAATAAAATTCTTTTCTAAAGACCTAAACATATTTATTCTGATGCGAAGGTTTTATCGATTTAAGGTTTTATATTCCGAAACAGAGGTTTCACGGCTTGAAAGCAAAAACAAATATTGCTTTAATTATTGTTATCTATTGTGTGTGTGTGTGTGTGTGTGTGTGTGTGTGTGTGTGTGTATTCGACTTGAACAACTTCTTTAGAATCCAGCGTAGCTAAGATACGATTGTTGATTAAAGTAAAAAAACATGAAGAAATTTTTTCAATATTTTATCGTAAATTTAGAGTTGCTCAAGCCAATCGTTACTGAAAGAAGAAAAACGTTGTCAATAAATGATAACTTTAACAGCGAGAGTGAGGGAACGCAGGGGTTATCGGTTTAAAGCAGACACAATTACAAAAAATATAGTCTATACATTTTTTTCTGAATTTTCGTCTGAAACATTCTTTTCAGAATCCAGTTAATCTACGTATAGTTTGGAACTGTCTTTAAAAATTACTAAAATCGGCAACACTTTTCCATTTCCAACCAAGAAAATATACTAAGAATCTAGTGCAAATTACTTTTATCGCACTTATCATATAATCATACATTACTGGCTATCGTACACTTATACTGGATAATTTGGAAAAAATTCAGCCTGAGCTAGTCGTAAAACTGCCAATACAGCTGGTTTGCTTAGTGCCAGCTCCCTCAGGACTATGAAGTACTTGGGAAAATCGGCTAGTTGTTCACAATACTTCCAACTACTCAATAACGTTCTAAACCAAGCCATCTTTATATATATATATATATATATATATATATATATATATATATATATATATATATATATATATATATATATATATATATATATATGTATATATATATATATATATATATATATATATATATATATATATATATATATATATATATATATATAACTCGCCATCACAGTCAATAATTGAAAAACCGTAGCTCATTAATGAAAATCCCATCAAAGGATAAAAATGATCAAAATAAAGTCTATTTATGAAATATCTGGCGTTCGTCAAACAAACCGCTCAACCAACCGTTCGAAAGGTGCCCTACTGAGATTGTAGACACATGTAAAGAGCAATTTTTGTGATAAACATATACAATAAGAAAATATTATTCCTAAAAAGATAATTCTAAGTCCTGAGTTTGTTATTTGCTAACATTATATAAACCAAAAAAAAATCTAATAATTTTTCAGTGCTAATATTTTGTAAGTCGGAGTTCCATATATATATTCATAGGATGTTCAAAAAACATATATAAAAGAAATACTTAAGTAATAAGTTGATTTATGCTTTCTGCAAATAATGTGAAATGAAATATTCATAGGAAAGAGAAGAAAGAGATGAAACTTCTCTCACACACACACACATAAGGGGATTTTGTCACGGGAGACTGAAATTTATAATTAAAGATACAGTGAATGACACTGAAATAATGAGAAGAACTGATCTGAAGCAAAATAATTCATGGCAACTCTGTGTCAAAGTGATCTTTTTCAGGACTAATCTCTTGTCGATATTATTTGTAACAATTCACATGGTACCATTTGCACACTGAAATCCCTGATCTAACCTGATGGCTTCTTTACTCTAACACCGTGGCATGTTAGTGACGAGGCTTGCATAAAAACATAAGACCGAATACATGTAGAAAAAGCCCATGCATTTGAAGCAAATCACCGTATATAGATATTTACTCAAAACAACACGGAAGTACGAGTAGACGCAAGTTGGTCTGAGGCTTCATAAGTTTTCTTCATATCTGAACTATCTACTCCATTGCAGATATAATTATCAATAAAATCGAAACTTTGTATTGAATAGATATCTATAGTCCCTCTATATAAACATAGACATATATAAACAACTTTTCGTTTAATTTTTCAAACTTCAATATGGTTTATTGAAATATATATACATAGTCTCTGCCTCTCCTCTCCCTCTCTTTTACTCAGTCTTTATGTATATATATATATATATTTATATATATATATATATATATATATATATATATATATATATATATATATATGTGTGTGTGTGTGTGTGTGTGTAGGTGTGTGTGTGCTGTGTTGGGGGCGATCAATTAAAGAAATTGGGAAGGGGTTGTCAACGAATACTTCTCTCGCTTTTTGCTGAGCAGTGATCACTGAAAAAGGTCCTAATTTTTCAAAAACAGATGCTAACAGACACAAACTAAAGGATCAATTTAGCAGAAACGTACATTGCAGATTGAACCCTGACTTATTTAAAGGAGTAATTCGAAAATATCAACAAAGTTTGTTTTCTGAAACATTATAAAGAGTATGTGTTAACATTGTTACTCCTATGGTTCCTTTGGTGCTTCCCGTACGTGTGATACAAACGTAGTCCTTCAACTAGAATTACTTTAGAAACTGAATATATATATTTATATATTATTGTGTCATCCACAGACATCTGTTTGGTTGTATTACAACTCTTCAGTGTGGCCATAGACAATCCATTATCCCATCCAGTACCACGAGGCAGGATTGAAACCTGAAGGCTGGTATCCTACCGCTGAGCCATGGAACTGGACGGTCAGTAATGTTGAATTTTAAGTGATATATTCTATTTTTGCTTGAATCTTCCATCCACCGGAGTGCTCTATTCCTATGGAAGAGCATTGCATAATACTTTCAATGGACGGGTCACCTTACTTAAAGAGTGCTCAATCCTGGATAGAGGAGCATTGATTATTGTGTCATCCACAGACAGCTGTTTCTTTGTATTACAACTCTTCAGTATGGCTATAGACAATCCATTATCCCATCTAGTACCACGAGATAGGATTGAAACCTTCTGTCAGATCATGTATCAATTTTTTATTAATACACGCACTCACACACGCACACACACACGCACACACAAACACACACATATGTATATGTATGTATTCATGATTATTTGAATAAATAAATTTTTAGTTGAGATTGAGATCAAGTTGTAGTATCTATAAGTTTACGAAATACAACCCAAACAGATTGTCTAATCTTTTCATCAGTCTGGTTAGCCAGTGTTTCCGTGTCTCGCCAGATATTGCACACATCTCTTGAAATTACTCCACTAGGAGATAAAGGACATCGTTTTTCATCAATTCTTGTCTTTTCACGCTTCAAGTTCCTGGAAACTTTGGCTAAAAGCTTGCATATATACAATGAAGCAATATGATTCTTATATGTCTTATGTCTGAGATAGATAGATAGTGTTTGTGAGAGGGTTGACTTTGAGAAACATATTGGTTTAATATATATCGCACTTCTTTCTTTCATTCTCTCTCTCTCTCTCTCTCTCTCTCTGGAGAGAGAGGGCATATGTGTGTGAGTATGTACGTGCATGTGTGGAGGGACATTTGCATGAGTATCCATAGAAATTCTGCCTTAAATTCGCGGCTGCTTTAAAGGCGTTGACACGGAGTGCGTCGTCTTCACACCTGACTGATAAACACACAGGCATCGCAGCTGAAAATAATGCAACAGACTGGCGTTCTATAGTACGAAAGTAAGTAAGAGGATGAGATTAAAGAAAAAAGCGGCCGCCATTTTCATAGACAGAATAAAGGCGGGAAGATATGTAGGAAGTGCGAACATTCCTCCTTGTTTCTTTCCAGTCAACCAAATCTTATCAGCATTCCATACAGCCCCCTCCTTCACACATAAAAAATCGAAAAAAACCATCAACAAAGCACTTCGCACTTCCAACTCTTCCAAACACCTTCAACAGATACTATTCCTGTCGCAAAGTGTAACAGAAGAATTCGACGAAAGAATCACAATACGTATACATGTATACATACATATATGTATGTGTGTGAATGCGTGAGAATATATATATATATATATATATATATATATATATATATATATATATATATATATATGCGATACCCTGATGGATCAAATAAAATTTACCGTTTGAAATGTGAAGGAGGGACTGATACCTACTTGAACGCTACTCTGATAAAAGGAATGATGTAACGATTTGCGCATGCTCACTTGCATAAAGTTTATTGTGCTGTGCCCGAACTAAATATCGTCACTTTTTGTTCATTTCTATTTTTCTCGCTGAGGGGATTTGCCAAAATGATTTTTAGTCAATAGTTGCCAACGATATGTAGGGGAAACAAAAGCCGATGATTACGAGGATGATTCTAACAAGGAAGAGGCGAATTCAATGGTGACCGAAGAGATAAAAAACCCAAAAAACATTTGAGATGAAATATAGTGGAAGATATCGGTCAAAATTATTAGAAGCCGTTAATTAAAACTATCACCAATACTGTCAACATAGGTTTCTTCAGTTTTTAAGCTTATCTGGCTGGCTGGCTGGCTGGCTGGTTATGTATGTATATATCGCGTATACATGTTGCACCAATAGAGCTAGAGGGACGACAATTTAAACAATTACTCCTTATCATGTCTATAAAAAACATCCTTTTATTTTCTTGAAAATCACCCCCATATTTTCTTAGAGGTGATTCGATTTGCAATCCAATTCTATGCTAAATTATTTATTAAATTAATGATTGGCAGCATTCATGCTTGTTTTATTAGTTTTGGGTTTTGTTTGTTTTTGTTTTTTCTTTTGATAGCTCACACCTTTTAAGTGATCACAAACAAAAAGTATCTGGAAGTAACCAATCATCAATTATAGTTTTTACTATTTTTTTGATTAATCTCCTCCAACATGTCATGCTGTTAAGAGGCGTAGCGTTGTATTTTCGTTATGCATAGAAGAGTCCGATTCTGTCAGTAACGTTTGCATTTATTTCGGTTATCAATCATTTTTCTCATTTTCAATACACAACATACAGATTAAGAGTCGAAATTCGCGAAAGCTATATTGGATCAAAAGATTGCAAAACTCAGTGTTTAAGCATCACGTATTTTTCACAGCCTCCATAATTATTTACTTTTGATGGAGTGAAATGGACTACTGCTAAACTGAATTGTTGCTGAGTACCGATAAAGTCAGAGAGAATTG
>OY735234.1:5335992-5385992 GCA_963457665.1 Thysanoteuthis rhombus | reverse complement strand
TGTTGCATTCCATTCTATCGTTGTTGTTTTTTCCCGTTTCCCGTTTTTTTTTTCTCTGTGTGTATGTCTGTATGTGAGTTCAAGTATGCATGTGTGTGTGTGTGTGTGTGAGTTCTTTGGTCACAAACACTTTGGCGCCGATACTTCCGCCGACCTTACGCGGTCAGGCGACCAGCGGGCGGAATCTCCCTCTATGCACACAAAAAAAAATGAAAAAAAGAAAAGAAAGGAAATTCATCGCAAAGAAAAAATCACAACCTCAATACAATAATCAATGTTTTTCTACTAATGATGTTATCCATACAAGATGTATACATAATAATAGATAATCAGTTTTTTATGATTTTTTGTATTCATTTTACCCTCTCCCTCCCCCCCCTCTCTCTCTCTCTCTCTGTTTCTTTCTTTCTCTCTCTCACACACACATACTCTCTGTTTTTCTATTCCTATTATCTATCGTTATCAATATCTCCATATTATATGGCATGTTGATCTTGGTTTCTGTATCTGATGCCGGATGGGCAACACTCGTTACAAGATAGAATTTTACTGGGTGAGATAAATAAATGTAAGTAAATTAACCTTCGAATTGAATATTTTCCCCTTTGAATACTCTCTCTCTCTCTCTCTCTCTCTCTCTCTCTCTCCCTCTCTCTCCCTTTTTCTCTCTATCTTTCTCTCTCCTTCCATTACTCTTTCTCCCTCCATCTCTTTCTCTCTCTCCTTTTCTCTCTCCCTCCCTCACTCTCTTCCTCTATCACTTTTTATATCTCCCTCCATTTCTTTCCTCGTCCCCCTCTCTTTCTCCCTTTTTCTCTCTCCCTCTGTTTCTTTCTCTCTCCTTGCCTCTCTCCCTCCTCTCTTTCTCTCTCTCTCTGTATCACTTTCTATTATACATCATGTTACCCACACAATTATCAACTTTCAAATTATTATTATATGTTTTGATTAGTGCGGGTTTTGTTGTAATACGCTAATGGTATTGCTGTTCAAACTAATATAACTAAATATCAACTGAACAAAATAAATTGAATTATTATAAGATCTTTAACTGTGCAGTATTTAAGAGGGCGGGGAATCTTTATACAAATTAATCGCACTAATCAAGTTACGCGCGTATTCTTAGTTTATTCGTTATATCTGTCCACACTCGATATGCTATGGAAATTTTGAAGTCTGCTTACTTCCTTAAATTCTTTTGTATTTGTTGAGTTAATGAATCACTGTAGCCCCAGAAATGGCCTGCCCGTCAAACCAGCCAAGTGGACTCCAGATTCTTCTCTCTTTGTGTGTCCGTGTGAGTGTGTCCCCGGACACCCCTGGTTACATTTGGGGTATACAACTCTTAAAATCTGCAAGTAGTTGCAATGAGTACATCACTGGCCTGCATCAAAAATGAAGGCTCAGTCGAGCCTCTGAGGTCACTGGATCAATAATGCCCAAATCTTGTGTTAGTATATTTCATATAAATTAGATAAAAGATTTATATCTTTTAAATATGATTTTAAATAAAAGATCTATCATTTATAGATAATTTTAAATAGCTTTAAAATGATTAGTTCTGATACATACATGGGCTACAGTGGTTCATTTATGCAAGATACCGACATCAAGTATGTAATCATGAAAACTTTGGCCTAATTGTTAAACAAATTCTACCCATGATATATCATGGGAGTCAGAAACAGCTAGGAACAATAAAAGTTTTTATCACTTGAAAAAAAAATCAACTTTGTTATTTTTGATCGTAAGCCAATTACCCTGTGAGCTTTAAATAACAAGCTATGACTCAGAGGAAGAACCATAACTGTAATGAGTACATTAATCATAAAAGTACCGATGGCTGATCGTAACCTATCCCGACTAACCAACTAGACCGGACCGGACCAGACCAGGACCATTTCCAACGCTGCAAGCAGTGACACCAACACCACCACCACATTTACTGTGACTAATACAAAAAAATACTGTCAGAACGACTTCAGTAGACTTTTGAAAAAGAAGGGAAAAGAAAGGATAGAATCACCAACGGGAATTTATAGTCAATAATAGCCGAAAGAGTAGTGGTCAATTTCATGATGACCTATATTGATTTATTTATTTATTCATTCATTATCGAGGGTTGGGGATGGGGGCTGTTAGGCGAAGTTTGTTTTTATTTGTTTATTTCCCGTCCATTGGCTGCGCTAAGTATTCATTTGGCCCCTTTTTTGAAATCTGATTTTCATAGTGTTTTTCGTTTTGTTTTTATTTTTTATTTTGTTTTTTGTTTGTTTGTTTGTTTTTCGTTTTGGTAGGGGACGCAAAAGAGTGTGGGGACTAATTTAGATATTTACCATTTCTCCTCAACGCTTTCATTCGTTATAGTCATCTTCCCGTTACATTAGTTATTTTTTTGAAAGAGGGATCCTTTTTTATTTGGCTTCCGACATCTGGATGGATTGTAGCTCTGGCCTTAATGCGCCTCTGTCATTCCTCTCATGTTTCTCTTTCTGTCAATCTGTCCATCTCTCTCGACGCTCCTCCCCCACCAATCAGACCCTGAATGATTGGGTCCATCACAAATGGAATGATTAGGCAGATAAGAAAGGGCCGTTCTTATAAATAGTTAATTTCTTCTTCTTCTTCTTCTTCTTCTTCTTCTTCTTCTTCTTCTTCTTCTTCTTCTTCTTCTTCTTCTTCTTTCAAATATAATACTCATAATAATGCAACTGTCAAATATACATTTAGTGAATATATCAAACTGGGTCCGAAAGGAACTAAAATAGACATGATTGAGCAGGATCATGTATCGAATGAGAACTGTGCGAACGATTTAGGTTCGTCGAAAATAAAAATCGATATAATCATAGCATAGAGGCAGCTCCAGAGAACCAGAAGTGTAAAATGCAAGCCGATTGCCCACATTCGAGGACGGATCTACCCGTTGTTGCGTTAGCAGCAACATAAAAAAAATTATACTAGATACTAGATGGTGATATTCCTGCACACCACAGTAGAAGTGAATGATTATAAAACAGTATAGATATATGAATCTCGTCAGAGAACTTGAAAGGCTTTGTAGTTTGGGGGTTATAGTTGTACCTATTGTTACTGAAGTGCTTGGAACGATCTCAAACAAGAACAAAAAACTTGTAAAATGACCGGAAAAAATATACGATTATTGATCGAGAACATTAATAAAATCAGTATCATCGAGGACATTGAAGAGAGTACCCGAAAGATGAGGTCCACCATTTTCGCCATTGTGTTCAATATTTTGAGCAAAGAAAATCTTGATGAATATCAATCATCTCGTTGCCCTTCAGTTTCGCCCAATAATCTGCCGATACGGGATCATTCAATATTTCTCTTTCTTTGTTCAGTTGGTGTCACTTAATCTCTAATATAATACGCCAGTTACTACATGTGTGGAAAGTCAATGAGTGCAGAAATAGCATGAAAATGAAGCAATGTAAGGAAGGCTTAATCATTAAAATCATCATCATCATCAGTCTTTTAACGTCTGTCGTTGGACAAAAGCCTTCCCCAGGATTCACCACAATTAATTCTCTGTCATGGGCGTCGCGGAGCCTGTATTTCCTGAATCTGTCTTGTTCATTTCTCCGTCTTGCGTTCTGTCGGCCTCAGTTTCTTATGCGATCTCTAGGGATCCATGTTGTGAGATGCGATGTCCATCGGTTGTCTTTCATTCTTGCAACATGGCCTGCCCATTGCCATTTAAGTTTTTTGATAGTTTCTTTGATGTCACGGACACCTGTTTCCTTCCTTTTATACTGTGCTGTCTTGTGATCTCTCAATGTAAGGCTGAGCATGATTTTCTCATGCGCACGTTGCATACTTCTCAGTTTTCAGGTCTGTCTCTTGGTTAGATCCCATGTTTCAGCTCCATAAGTGACTATCGGGAGAATGCATTGGTTGTATACTCTTCCTTTTAGGATTATTGGGATAAAATCAGCGAGAATGCTGAGGAGAACGCTGGAATATTAAGGATAATCGATGTCACTTGATCTCCTGCGAAAGCAACGAGAACAATAGTTCTCAGTCTCCGAGGCCACATTCCTGACCTTGAGATCTCAAGGTTTCTAAATTTGTCCTTCATTTGAGTTGTCATCAAGCATTACACTTTCCATTCCTTCACTTGACAGAAATTTCTCGCCAAATCCTGTACAGGCGAAAATTCCATTATTAAGCAAACTTCTACCCTGGCAGCAAATGTCACTTTTTGAGTACCACTAACATGTTGGATCTGATGTCGTAGACGATATAATAACAATCCGTCTTAAACCCTCAAAGCATATTTGCTTTCTTTTTTGTTCTCGATTGACCGTTTTTGTTTACGATCAAACCATCTTTTTGGTATTGTAGAACACAAATAGTTTGCGCTGTTCTCAATCAGTAACTGTCCCCATCCAATAATTAGTTCGATACCCATGGTGAAGATCATCAGGAATTTGATGATTCGTTTAATTTACACTTACGTATACACATGCAAACGAACACAGACACAGACATATACATATTCAAACACACACACACACACACATATATAAATAGTACTTATATATACACAGTGAAAACACACATATGTATAGTATATATATATATATAGTACACACACATATATATATATATATATATATATATATATATATATATATATATATGGTACACACACATATCTATCTATCTATCTATCTATCTATCTATCTATATATATATATATATATATATATGTAAGACGTGGATTTGATACACAAACTAGTTGATGTTTCTGCCCACAGTGGGCCTCATCATTTGACTAAGCGAATATATATATCTCCAGCTCTACGCTAAAACAACTTGGCTTTGAAGTATAAAGTTGAATGTATCGAGCACTTTATGAAATAAATCCATCCACGTAGCTTTTTATTATGCTATATTGCTAACCTGATCTGTATCATATATATATATATATATATATATATATATATATATATATATATATATATATATATATATATATATATATATATATATATGCGAGGGTTGACCAAAACAACAGTAGACTGACGTGTACCGAAATTTGAATCTAAAATTTCCAACGTATAATCTTCGTTCGCTAAAAGGCTTCAGTTGCAGAACATCACATGAAAATCGAGTTCCCTAATAGTAATCTTAAAATCAAGACTGAATTCTTCAAAATCAACAGAATGGAGTTCCCCATACATAAATAGATATTTCAAGTTCAGCTTAGTCTGGCACAGGGCCACGGTTATACGGACACCCCATTACCATGGAAGTCGAGAGAAGCTAGATTGTTAGGCATTACATTATGACAGGTGCCCATGCATCTTACCTGTATCATCGTTTACTCTGCCTATGTAGCGACATTAACACTTCAGAGTTGATGTTGGGGGCCTTGGAAACCTACTTAATCTGAGGTCGCCACTCTCCATACGTTGGTCGCACATATAATCCACCGTGAGCAATTGTTAGCAAGAATTTCCATTATTACTGTCCTTTATTTCTTTATCCCGACCGGCACTGGATGATATCAGCAGTCGAGCGACAAATTCATCCTGATCAGTTGAGGCCTTGGATGGTGGCTGGGGTAAGGGCCGCCGTGGGCTTTCTGTGTGGGGATTTTGGCTGCGATTTGGTGGTTGAGTGAACCGAGGCCAGTGGTGAAAGAAAAGGTTTGTTAATCTGTGAGTTCTTCTTAAGCCGATTATGAAGGACTACGCCGAAAAAAAAAACATTTGTCAACCATTCGCATGCGTCCATTCTCCATTCACATCTATCTATCGATCAATCTATCTATCTATCTATCTATCTATCTCTATATCTCTGTATGTATATATTCCAAGATTTTAGATATTCCAAGGGTTTGGTTTGGCATTGCTGAGCCTTTGCGCCTGACTAAGCTTAGCTTAGTAGACACCAATATAAATATAAGCAAACAGAATGTGATAGATAGTCGTAAACATGTTTATTTTCGGGCACCGGCATACACTGATTCTGTTTGAGCAAAGGTTCCCAGCATTTTCAGGCAAAATCTCATTGTCAAACACTAGTAAAAAGTACGGAGATGGCTGTATTTTCCAACAATAACAAAGAGAACAATCCTCAGAAGAGGGTATAAACTGATATGTTAAGTCCACATTCCCCTACCGTGATTTGAAATCACAGCTAACTGATTGCCGAGAGGCTCGCTTGAGCTAAATTGACGTCTTATATAGATAAGCACGGGCTTACTACATTCTAATAAATAAATAAGTAAATAAATTTCTACAATATATATATATATATATATATATATATATATATATATATATATATATATATATATATATATATATATATATATATATATATATATATTATAAGCAGTACAAAACCTACAGTAATTATCTTCACTCGGAATAAAAGTTGGAGTGGAGTTTGACCCTGAAGCAGCCAGTCTTGTTTTCATATAAATTGATTTGATTTCGCCACCGAAGTATTTTACTTGACTTCTTACCCCATCTTCTGGGGATTGTGGTTTGGGGCAAAGGTTACCAAATAGTTCAAGCTCAATCCCCACTTTTGTCTTCACTGATTTTTCCCTTCCATTCGAATTGCAACATTTAATAATTTCAAATAATCATTTCATTTCACGCAAAATTTGACGGCCTTATGATAAGAATCAGTTCATTTCTATAATTGTACTACTGCTGGTGTGCATTCGTTACTCAAAGAATGCAAAGCTAAATAATATACACTCTTGAAATTCTAATTCATTTCAGAATAATAAGGGTTGAAGCTACTTTGACTGATCTGTCCATCAATGTGATCTCTGTTCTTGTTTTCCTTTGGCTAATAATTCTTCTATTCATGTATCAGTTAGTGAGAAACACATCCCACGACCCTTAAGACGAAAAAATTTTTCACTGGATCGTTGTTTTTTTTAACAAAATAGCCCTCTTCCCGCCTTAGACTACCTAAATTGAGAACCACTGGTCAAGAGAATACTCCGTGAGAGGAGGAACTTCATGAACTAAATCTATGAACGTTTGCTGAGGTATATTTGTTGCGTTCGGACAGGCGTTGTCATGCAACAAAATCACGATCCGATTCACTTGCATGAAAAAAAAATTCTGTTTTATAAAATGTATACTTTCATTATTAGGTTGCAGGATTATTGACTTACCTACGTAATTTTGTGTTTCCAACCAGTACCAGAGAACGGTGTTCGCGCCAAGGTAAATGGCAGAATTACGAATCCTGGTTTGGGAAGAAAGCCGGCAGGCTCTATTCACTTGGAAGATTACCGTAATACGTTATTAGTTTCCTTTTTTCCCCTGCCTTCAACTTTATGCCTGATGAAGCGGAGCTCAGTGCATATAGATACGTGGTCGTACGTAGATTTATAAGTGAGATTGAACCAGGAACGGATTTAATAATTGTGTGAGTCGTTGTTCGGATCCAGTTAAATATTTTTTTAGTGTGTCAAAATTATATTGGAGATATTCAATTTCAGTTCAATTTAGTCCATTTGTAAAATTTGCCGACAAAAACTTTCGGCATCCCAGTTATCATATCATTTATGTTCCCGTGAAATCGATGTAAACCGTGATGAATATGTAGTAATTGTGTGCTCTCGTAGAAGCAACAATACTTATATTGCACAACAGTCCTGGATCTTTCTGTGTATATCTCGTTCTATCAATATCTATCTATCTATCTATCTATCTATCTATCTATCTATCTATCTATCTATCGATCTAATTCTACTCTTCTGTTCGTATCTATTGATCCAATTCTGTTCACATCACTGTGTGTAAATATAGATAGATAGATAGATAGATAGATAGATAGATAGATAGATAGATAGATAGATAGATATGAACAGACGGGTAGATTGATAGATATGAATATGGATAAATATGAACAGAATGAGATTCTGTAGATAAATACATATGAACAGATAGATAGATTGATAGATAGATACCTATTCCGTAAAGAATGTTCACATTGATGTCTTTTTGCAAATATGTCAGTCAAATATCTCAATAATTTCTCTTTGCATCTTTCTCTTTATTTCTGAAGAATCGAATTCTGCTTTTATTTCATACCCGTTTCCCCCTGTCACTCTAACTGGTCACACACACACACACACACACACACATACACATATATGTATGTATATATATATATATATATATATATATATATATATATAATCATTCATTCAGTTGTGTCTGCATAACCATCTATATTAATAGGGACTATCGCGATATACATACTTATGTACATAAGCATTATCATAGTTATAGGCATAGACACACACCTTCCCGTGCATCAAGACTGTGTGCATTTGCAGCAAATTAAAGTCGATCTTTACTCGCATCTATTATTTAACATAAATGTTGGAAATCTGATGTAAATTGAAACGATAAAGGAAAAAATGACAGAGAAGAAAAATATATGAAAACGTTTAGAATAAGAAAATTGCTCTGAAAGAATGTTAAACAGACGTATAGATTAACATCCACTTACATCAACGAGTTCTCAAAAAGTCTGGAGAGTTAATCGCTTAAAAACGAAACTATAAAGAGATCCGATGATAATTCTCAAAATTTGAAGGAGAGAAGAGAAGAAAATCATATAAAAATGAATGAGACTGATGAGAGAGAATATTTAAAAAAGAATGTAATGAAAGACAGAAATGGTGGAAGGAATAAAACGTGTGACCAGAGTGAGGAAAATGATTAAAGAAAGAAAGAAAGAAAGAAAGAAAGAAAAAAAGAATGAAAGAAAGAAAGAAAGAAAAAAGAAAGAAAGAAAGAAAGAAAGAAAGAAAGAAAGAATGAAAGAAAGAAAGAAAGAAAGAAAGAAAGAAAGAAAGAAAGAAAGAAAGAATGGGTGGCAAGAAAGGAAAATGTTGAGAAGTGAAAATGGAATAGAATAAAGAGTGAGAAAATCATGAAAGAGAAAAAGGAAAAGGAAATTATGTAAAATTAACAAAAAATGTAACAGAATACCAAATGGGGGGAGTGGGAAGAAAGAAAAGTAGAAAGAAAGGATTAATGGAAGAAGTAAAGAGAAAGAAAGATAGGGAGAAAGAGAAATTCTGATATAGAGAATGAAAAGATTAGTAACGGAATCCAAACAGTATTATGAGAAACGCTGATAAAAGTGAAGAAAGACAGAAAGGAAAGAGAAACAGGATGAAAAAAAGAGAGTATAACAACATAGATAGGAAAAAATGATAAACAAAGGAAGAAACAGATCGAGAAGATCGAAGGAAAAAAAGACAAAATGAATATAAATAAAGGGAGAAAGAGAGAAAGAATGAAAACTATGAGAAAACGAAGAAATACTACATTGAAATACAAAAGGCAAAGGCAATAAATAATAATACAAGAGATAAAACATAACACGTGTCAATGAAGGTTATGAATGAGGTAAAGACAGACATTAAAGCTGTTAATCATTAAAAGTGAAAAAAAACTAAAAATGTTGGTCTTCTGTATTTGCTAATATCTATCACTATATATATATATATATGTACCTATAAACACAAGAACTGAAAGAAATATTACAAGTCAAATTGAGGAGATTTACTAATGGAGGCAAAAAATATTCTAAGGATTCAAAAAAGTTCCACGTGAGTTTTGTACCACAAAAAAAGCAAACCAATAAAAAAAAATGCTGAAAAACATTGGGAATCATAATTCACTGTGCACTTTTTAGTGACAAAATCAAAACCTGTCACACTTATAGCCAATAAATTTCAGAAGGAGAAAAAAATGAGAAAAAAAAATACAATGTACGAGTATATTCAAAGAATTTGGAGAGGCAAACGAACCAAACTAATTTAAGATACGAAAAAGGCAAATTATTACTAAAAACAAAACGATAAAGTGAATACAAAATAAAAATATGAAAAGTATAACTCAAAAGGAGAGTGAGAGAAAAGTGAATGGAGAAAAGTAAGTTAGATAAAATGAAAGTGAAAGTAAGAAAGTATGGTTGAGAGAGAGAGGGGGGGAAGAGAGATTGGAAGTGTACAAAAATGAAATTAAAAGTATGGAACTAAAAGTAGGAGAGTGAAATTAAGTGAAACACTGAAAGTAGTTAAGAAGAGTAGAACTAACCATGCGAAAAAGATTGTAGGAGAGAAGGATGTAATGAAGGAAAATCAAAATGGAAAAGTAAGAAACTGAGAGTGAAAGTGAAAGTAGAAAATCAAGAGTACAGAAATGAAAAAGAGAAGAGGAAGAAATATTGCAGTTGAAAAGTAAAAAAAGGAAAACAAAGTTGAAAGTATACTAGGAAAAGAGTAGAATTGAAAGTTTGTAAGTGACAGTAAGGGAAAACGAAAGAAGAAAATTGGAAACGTGAAGAAGAAATTGAAAGTTGAGGAGTAAACCTCAAAGGATGAAAGCGGATTCGGAAAATGTGTTTAAGAGAATGAAAAAAGTGGATAAAATATACAAGAATGATTTTAAAAGAAGGAAAGTATAAGTAGGAGTGTGAAAGTTGGAGTAAGAAAGCAAATTATTGAAAATGAAAGCGTTAGAGAAGAAGTTAGAGTTCAGCGACTAAAATGAAAGAAGGAAAGTAGAAGCAAGAAAGAGACTATGAAAATGGAAATTAAAAGAAAGAAATCGAAAGTAAATGTAGAAAAAGAAACAAATGGAATTGAAAGTTTGTAAATAAGGGTCAGAGAGGGAAAATGAAAGAAGAAAACTTAAAATGAAAGAAATAAATTGAAAGTAAGAAATGAAAGTGAAAATAAGAAACAGAAATGAAAAGTAGGCTGAAAAAATGGAATTAGCATATGTGAAAGTTAGAAAATTATTAGTCAAGTACAAATATGTTTGGGAAAAATATAGAAAACGTAAAAGAACAGAACAAAAGATGGCTGCGTTGACAGTAAGAAAACTGTTAATGAAAGTAAAATAAGCTATAATGAGAAAGGATTAGACGTTGTCACCAAAGCAAAAGAAAACCGACGGAAAGGACTAAAAAGTGAAAGTGAAAGTACAAAACATGTGACAACGACAGAAAACAAGCCAATCAACAAATCAAATTTATGCGTCACAAAGACATACAAATTGAACAAGGACATAAAACGACGGAGAATCATAAAGAACGGAATGAAACATGAGGCGTTACGGGAGGAAATGGGCCGAGAAAGAGTAAAAGGGACACACAAAAAAAAGAAGGAAATAGGTTTTATTTGATGAATTAAGAAATTATAGGTTAGTGCTGCATTGATAATCCCCGTTTTCGGTTATAAGAAAATGCGTGTTTTGCTCATCCTTATTTCCGTTGCTGTCTCTCTGTGCGTCTCCCTTCATCACCAGAAACGCAGACGTGAATTAGAGATGTGGAATTCGGACGAAGTGCGTGTCCTTTAATTCAGGCAGGCGGGCAAATTAAAGATGGGAAAAGGAAAATAAAGAGAAGAGACAGGGAACGAACGGTAGATGGAAATGACTGCAAAAGAAGGAAAAAAATGAGATCTCAGAATTAGAAATTATCTCGTGAAGAACAATAACATATAAGTAAGTAAGAAATAAATAGGGAATGACGAAAAAAAAGAAAAAGAGATGAATGAAGAAGTTTTGGAAAAAGTAAATTTTAAAAGTTTGAAAAAACGTAGAATAAATATGGAATATGAAGAAAAAAGATCGATGGTTAGATAGATAGATAGATCGATATGAACAGACTAAGATAGATAGATAGATAGATAGATAGATAGATAGATAGATAGACTAGAATAGACAGTTCCTTGGTTTTATTTTGTTTATTCTATCATTTATTAGAAATGATGGGGTGATGCCAACGAGAGAAAAAAAATGCGAGATATGATTCTGAGATGCGAATTCGTCTCCTTCGACGCTTTTTAAGTGAAAATTAACGAATTGCAATTGAGTACGATGGAAGCCGTTCAAATGTGAGTGAAATATGAACAAAATTGCTGAAATAGATACATACATAAATTGATAAATATGGAGAGACTGAGGATAGAGAGATACATTGATCGATAGATGACTACAAACTGATCCACGCTCATATATCAACATACATATACATACAACAATATATATATATATATATATATATATATATATATATATATATATATATATATATGTGTGTGTGTGTGTGTGTGTGTGTGTGCGTGTGTGCGTGTGTGTTGTTAAGAATTTGATAAATGCATCATTTGGCCAAGACAACGTAAATAGAATAAGCAATCAAAGAAAATGGGGCTGCTGCAGGAATCCAACCTGCGACCGATAGGATGTCTGTTTCAACGTGGCATTGTTTTTATCATAGAGTTCGCCGGTAATGCAAAGGCTCAAATAACTGTCTCAACTCTAAATTCCCATCTTGCTCATTCGTGGTCTATAACTGCCACAGCCCCATTTTCTACATACATACAGAGAGAGAGGGGGGGAATATGTACATAATGGGAGAGGCAAAGAGAGTGGAGTATCCTGCTAGAGATAGCAAGATTCACACATACATTCATCATAAAGCTAACTATTTTTTTCAAAGAAAGCTACTGAATAAAGTACAAAAATAAGTATACTGATAATATATATCATAGATATTATGGTAGTGCGTCATGCACCTCGTAACGGAAGTTTATTCAACCCCATGCTGTGTAATGTTTGTAATGATGGGGTTCCCAGTGTTGACGTTGAATTGTCTAGCAACGGCATGCACGTTACATAAGAAGATAATATGGAATGAAGTAGTTAAACAGTCAAGTTTTTGATGATAATTGATTTAATGATTGAAAATTTAATCAGAAAATCACTGGTAGAGAAATTTAGAAGATTCTCGGTTGATTAGATGTATAGAACTGACAATCGTTCGAAGATCTATTACATCAGATTTTGGTTTGCAGGATTCGACAGACTTGAGGGAAAATGATGGTTCTTGGGAGAGGGTCCAAGCTGATCAAAATTTTGTGCCTGACTGATCACAATAAACAAATCAGCATACATCTATACCTCTCCCAGTCTGAGTCTGGGATCAATAACTAGATATTAAGGAAAGAACTTTATATATGTTAAGAGACTGGGGCAAGTTACTTACCCGCGTAAATGCCATGAAAGCGAAATTAGTAAATTTTATAAAGTTCACATTGACATGACAGCCTCCCTTCGACAATTCATTTTTTTTTTTGCTCCTTACGATGCTACATTGAAGCGCAGATTAGATTCCTGTAATAGTCATTAAATCATTAAATTCTACATGTTCATCCTGACGAAAAAGGTATACATTAAAATCCCATTGTAACAACACTCGTTCTAATGGCAACAAATAAGGACATGCGTCTTAATCGAAGGTTTCTTCCCAAAATATGGTCAGGCATCAGTTTGCAATAACAAAATGCCTGCTTTATTTTGAAAACTAAAATTGGTAAACCTTCAAAATAATACTGCCTGAAGGATCACAGGTGTGAGACTTTATTCAGGGTAATTGAGAGTCATTTACGTTTGAATATTTTGATTTGGGGAAAGACTTGTATCAACTTCTCTCTGAATTCTTTTCCATCGACAAATATCTTGACAAAATGTCTCGTCCGTTGGTTATGTCACGATGGTTAACGGTGACGAAAGCGATAGATTCAGCACATTAGGAAACCTCTTTCTTATGGCTACCTTACCTGTGCATTAAAAGCGTCGGGGGGGGGGGGCATTTTCAAATTCGATCGAGACCTAATCATGTTTAGTCTTCGGCCATCATTGTGGTAAAATCTGGGCTACTATGGTGTATTTGTTCGGTATATCAATTAAGCTACTCATTCGCACGAGAATCTGCGAAGATTCCGGTATGAAACAAGAATATATACGTTCATCGTTCATTTTTGACACTAACATTGATTTGGTCCTGAATTAACACTCGCAGGTCCGGGAATGGCACTGCCCAAAAGACAACATTGCAATACTGGTAGAAGATGATAATAAACTCCAGCAGATGACTACAGCTCTGGCCACTGAAGGCTCGAAGATTAGCCTCAGTATTAGCGGCTAGAGATTCGCCATGGACATCGACCCCTGCAATCAGACCGACCCTATCGTTGTGGCATAGCAATCGCCCGAAGGGGTGGAGGTTTTCCAGTATCAAGGCTGTAACATCAGTAACAATAGTGAGATGGATAAAGACGTCAGATCCAGACTCACCAAGTCCACCGCAGTCTTCCAATGCCTGCGGCTCGTATGGGAGTCAACAGAGATCAGTCTCCACATCAAGTTGAAGGATTAACACTCCAATTGTTGTCTCCATCGCTCAAAAATACTTTCGCAGCATTCTTGGGTGTCCCGTTGCGATAGGGTGGGAAACGAAGATTGGTTTCGAAGAACGCAGCAGGATCCACGAAGCGAGCAGGTGTAGTCTTGGAGCCTGTGATGCCTTGGGCAAGTATTAGTCACTCACTTGACTGGCTACCAGCCGGTGGACGGTCCAAAAAGAACACTGAGTGCTTCACTAGTGCAGCGTCTCAGAAGTAAAGGCTCAACCTGGATACAAGCTAGAAAAACCTAGCCACGATCAGTGGTAAATCGTGAAAAGTTGTTGCCTGGTACGAACAACCGGATGACTCAAAGGCTATATCTATCTATCTATCTATCTATCTATCTATCTATCTATCTATATATATATATATATATATATATATATATATATATATATATATATTCTAGAAAGCACTACGGCTTTGAACATTTAACGCATCATGAAAAAAATTCAAAGATTTTTCGGATTCACTTCAGTCACTTATTTCCAAATATCTGATAATGCAATTTATGTGATTTTCTTCAGTTTTTTTTTTTTTCTGTATTTCACGCATATTTTGATATTATGGTATTTTGTGCAAGTTTTTCTTGCAGAGATCATCAGTTGTTCACCATGTAACTGTTTCTGAGATTAGAAAACAAAACATATAATAACATGGCACTCTAGCATATATATATATATATATATATATAATTTGAACTATAGAGAGTGATACAAACTCGGGAGTAAAATGTTTGGAAGTTAGCTTTATTGATCTGTAATTTTTTTCATTAATGGTCTAGACATGTTTCGGGAGGTATTCCCATCTTCAGTAGTGAGTGCTCTGTGTGTGTGTGTGTGTGTGTGTGTGTGTGTGTGCGCGCGCGCGTGTGTGTGTGTGTGTGTCTGTACTTTCAGAGGTCATAAGTTTGATGTGGAACAAAACTCCACCATCGGGAGCTTTGTTTCGTGGGCAACAAATGGTATCCCATCTACTAGGGGCATCCTATTGTGTGAGAGTATATATATATATATATATATATATATATATATATATATGTGTGTGTGTGTCTGTGTGTCTGTGTGTGTGTTGCAGACTAAGATAGATAGATAGATAGATAGATAGATAGATAGATGCAAAAAAGATGTCTAATACATCAAGTCACCATGAATCAAGAGAAGATGAAAGGCGCTAAGGATGAATCGGAACACATAGTGTGACAGAGAAATGAAAGAAGATACCAAGAAGTAAAAAGATAAAAACACATCATCGTCCGTTAGACGTGCAATAATTTTCCTTCGCTTTGTAATCCAGAGTCGAAATTGTATCCTACGTGCTGTCAAATCTTGTCTTTCGATACGAGAAAATGGCAGCGTCTGGAATTAAGAAAGTCGGCGTGTCCACGTGTCAACTTTCTTTTCTCTCTTCGATCACCTGAAATCAATAATCTTTACTTTGGGAGTTGACTTCTGTTTTCTTTTTATTTAATCTTGTGTTTTTTTAATTTTTTTTTTGTTTTCGTTTGGCCATGGTCCTTTTATCTCGATGTAACGTAGTTCACTTTCACGAATTTTTGATTTATCATTCAATATATAAACCAAACACGTCGACACAAAAATAGGAAACTTACCTTTCCTTTTTTTTTCCTCTTTTTTTCGATGCTGTGATAAACTATGTTCGTATTTTGTGCTCTCTTCATTCTTTGATTTCTAATCCTTATTCTTATACTTCTTTTTTTTTTCCTTCTTTCTTTTCCCACCTTCTTCGTTTTTTTCCTCTTTTCCTCTCTTTCCTTCTCTTTGCTTCCCTATTTTGTCCCCCTTACTCCTTTCTTCGTGTTCATTTTCTTATCGTTTCTTTCTTCATTTTTATTCATGTTTCCTTTTTCTCTTCTATTTGTCCTTTTAATTATTCTCTTTCTCTCATTCTTCCTTCTTTTGTCCTTTCTCTCATATTTTCCTTTTTTCTTTCCTTCTCTCTCTCTCTCTCTCTCTCTCTCTCTCTGTTAATTCTGCTTGCTCTATCTTCCTTGGCTTTTTACTTTCTCCTTTCTACTTTCTTCGTCGTCTCTTTCTCTTCTTCCTTCTTCCATTTCGTAAAACCTACCAAAACTGCAGTCGTATCATCCCATCAAGAGTCTGTGGGAAAGATTCATCATCAGAAGGTTTTATGACAACATTGGTGAAGGCTGACGGAGGGCTATTTCGCCGAAGAACCTCCTAAAGACAAATGCAAAAAAAAAGGGGTAAACCAAGATCTAGACACAACCTTGTTCGAGAGCGGAACACCAGCTCTGGAGAAGATCAGTCGAGGTGAGGCAAATGCAACCGGACTCACATGGACCCAGCTGAGGGGAGTTGCCCAGAACTGTGTCCGCTGGAATACAGTGAAATGTAATGAAACAATGCAAAGTGCCTTTACGCTGGCTGTGGCTTTAACAGTCCATGATTGGGTTCCACCGATAATTGCTTGTGATTTGTGAATTAGACCTAGATGCGGAAAGAATCGTGAGTGGCGTCATTCACTTCCCAATGGGTCTAAAAGTTTGCTCGCAATTTCCATGCGCAAACAGCTAATACGTCTCATGCGTTCAATGCTAAAAACTCCCAGGCGCCCTTGATAAAAGTCCTATGTCCCAAATTCCATTTATTATTATTATTATTATTATTATTATTATTATTATTATTATTATTATTATTGGTGGTGGTGTTGCTGTTGTTTTTATTCTTGTTGCGATGATACTGCTGCTGCTGCTGCTGATTATCGTTATGATGAGAATTCTTTTATATTTACTTAACATTTTAATTTACTGAATTTGCTTTTTTATTTCTTTTTTCTTCTTCTTCTTTTCTATTAGGCCTGAGCCCTTTGTTTGTCCTGAGGGCGTGCGTGGGCGACAGACAGAAAATCGGCCAAAGTCCATCAAGGTCATCAAACAAAAAAGTTGCAAGATAAATGATAACAAGCTGTCCGTGAAGAATTGATTTTTGGGGGGAGGGGGGTTATAAGGCTCTGTATCATTTTTTTTTTTTTCATTTCATTCTTTATTTTTAATTGGCTTTACGTAAAGAATTTGTCTGTTTCCTTTTCATAATAATAATAATAATAATAATGATAATAATAATAATAACAATAACAACAACAACAACAATAACAATAACAATAATAATTTCTTTATTGTGGTAATGGCTAGTTTGACGGAAGTAATGACTGTTGAGAAGGATGCTGGGTATTTTTTTTTCAGTTTTTAGAGAGGGAGACGGATTTTGGGGGGTAGGTTTTTTTATATTTTAGAAAGTATATTCATTTTTTTTCTTTTTTCTTTTTCTTCTTTTCTCTTGACTGAATGGACTTGTAAGAACGTGTGTCGATTTTTGCTTATTTGTTTTATATTATTTCTTCATTTGCCAATTTTTATTTATTCTTTTGCAGTTTTTTATGCTTGGCAGACCGAAAAATGTTATTCTTTTTTATGCATGCATTTTATTCTTCTTTCTTTTTCTGGATAGTTTTTTTTTTTTTTCCTTGGAACCGTTTCTCTTTCGTTTTTGTTTTGTTTTTTTGTTTTTCTCTTATTTTCATTTTTTGACCGTACATGTTTTCATTTTTTCACTGGTCCTTTCTCCCTTGTTCTTTCCGTTTTGATTTCCTTCTAACTCATTTTATTTTCTCTTATTCATTTTTCTCTCGTTGCTTTTCTTTCATCATCGACCCATTTTTTTTTTCATACTTTTTTTTAATCGTAGTGATGAACTCTAGTTTCTTTCTTCCTTTTCTAGTCTTTTGTTTCTTCGCTCATCTTTCTTTCGCTCTCTTCTCATTTCGTTATTTCGATTCTTCTTTCTTTCTTTCTTTTATTCATCTGTTCCTCTCTTCTCTACAATCTGTATTCTTCCTTTTTTTTTCTTTTCTTTCTATTTTCCTTTCGTGTGGTTTTCTCTTATTCCTTCCCTCTATTCATTTTTTCATTCTTGTCTTCTCTCTCTTTGTTCTTACTCCTTTTCTCTCTTTTCCCCCTTTTTCCTTTCTTTCTTTCTTTTCTCTTTTCCCTTCATTTTCGAATGTTTATTCCTCCAATTATATCAAATATTTCCCTTCCGTCCTATTTTATTCATTTTTCCAGCATTTTTTTTCACTTTTTATTAGTCTCCCTACTACCTTCCTTCCTTCCTTCCGTCTTTCATTTCCCCCCCCCCTTTTTTTCCTTCATTTCATTCATTCTCATTCTCTTTTACTTCTTCGCTCGTTTTTCTCCTTCTGTCATTTCTCTTTTTATAAAGCGCAGAGAGCCTGACTGACCATCCCCACCAACATCACAATCATCATCTCTGAAACCGCCAACACCTAGCTGGTAAACAAAGATATATTGTTACAATTTACAACGGCGCAGCCTTCCGGACAGCCCTCAAAACCAATGTCTCTTGCCTTGCCCCTCGATTGTATCATGTCATGCTTTGATACGCTCAGCTGCTTGTTGTTCTGGCTCGACTGATTAGTTTTCGGGCAATGCAGTTCTTTTCACGTCAAGGCACGGCTTTGAATATAGATTCGAGAACTGTTGAGAAAGAGAGAAAAGTAGAGAAAAATAACAGATGCGTGCAAAGGTAAACAAATATTGGTAAATCGTCAGTGGAACCTTTAATTACTAAATTATATTAATGAAATAGATCATATCCAAACCATAATTTCCTTTGCAAACTCTCGTTTGTTACCAAGTACTTTTTTAATATTATGTGGTCAAATATCGTTTCTGTGACTTGCTTTCATATATTGTTATTTGATATTCGTTGAGTTTCCTCACAAGTAATATCTGGTGACTTGCACCGGGTATCAAGTGCCAGCATGTTACCCCAGTAGTCCAGCACCTTCCTCAGAATTTTGGCTGACTTTAGTATTGTTGTAGTCTGAGAATTTTATCAAGATTTCTAACTTTTCCTATCTCTTTGTAAGGCTCTTTAGCTCTTCAGGACTTCCAAGACCTCCAGAAACAATGGACATGATCATCACCTTCGCAAACACTCAGACTCACAAGCATGCGCGCACACTTACATGCATACACACATACATACACACATACATACACACACACACATACACACAAACACACACACACACATATATATATATATATGTGTGTGTGTGTTATTTTTGATAATGTTGATGATAACAGGTTTAAGAATATGCAATATACGATAAGTGAAAAATACGAGAATATTTGTTCAGATCATCCTCATTGATTGAAAACTTTGTAATAACAATAACACCCATATTGTTGCTGTTGTTGTTTTGTTTATTTGTGTCGCTACCATTATTATTAGTTTGATACCAATGTTCGGTGGATATCGTTGGTGAACAACGAACACCTGATTTCCTTCATCGTACTCAGTAATCTTGCCGACCATAGCTCTGGTGTGGCCTGGTCAAACTTATGTCTTCCACAAAGCTCGTGTCATGAGTGATTATTCAAGGTAAGCAGTCAGCCAACAAGAACATTTACATATTATAAATACATAATATATTTTAATAGATAAATCTAAAATGTTGCTAAGCAACAAAGCACTACTTTACTTTGTGCTGCAGTTATAAATATTTCAGATTCAGCGCAATGAATGTCCATTGTCGGACTAATTTACATAAAATAAGAATTTGATTCAATTTTTTAGGGATCTTTCCTCTAACAGTGGATGTTTAAAAATACTTTCAATTGGCTAAAAACGACCGGAATGATTTCTGGTGTCCTCTAACGATATCCAATGTCAACTTAACATAGTAAATGTCCCAAGTAGATATCTTCTGGGTCTTCATGACTAAAATTACGTCGATCAGCCCCGTAGTTTTAACGTGATAGCCACACGAACAAACACAAATAGTAGAGAAAGGCTTCAATTTATATATTTACATATAGTGGAGAAATCTGTTTGGACGGATGTATATTCAGGAGGGTGCATCGAAGAGTCCATATCCTGACACAGTTGATAACTGAATTTTGATCGGAAATTTCAACTGTTTAATGGTCAACCATTTTGATTCCTTCCGTGAAATAGCCGAAATAGCGTAAACCGGCGATGCTATCATCATTATCTCTACTGGAAAAAAGTTTGAGCGTTTCTCGACGCCGATAATGGTGACGATGGTATATTATGAGTCTTCATGGCTTTGGGTATGGGGGAGTAAACGAAACTAAGGTGTAGGATAGAGAGGAAGTACGTGCCCTCTGCCTCTATAACGCCTTAAAATAAAACAAATGCTTAACGCTAGTTGCAGTTTTCGACTTTTTTCGTAAAAGCAAGAAAGTGGCGTAGAGCAGACAATTGCAAAGCAGGGAACACCATCATACGAAAGAATTGGTAAGTCTGTAGCCTAACAATTATTAACTGAATTTGGATCGGAAATTTCCCCTGTATAATATTCGATCTGTGTGATCTATAGAGAAGCTTTTAAGGGAGGGGATTATTTTGAAAAAAAATTAATTATGTAAGATAAATAATGCTTTCAGCATTAGACTATGAACTTATTGACCTGTCTTCATAATCCTTTAAAAGACAACAGTCAAACAGACAATGAAAACTAAAAACTAAAAATCATTTTTTAAAAATAATATAAACAGTTCTGGGATCCATCATGCGACCAATGCCTTTTGATTATTGCCATGTTAGGGGTGATCTAAGAAAAATTTGAAAAATTGGCGATTTATGAATGAGTTACTTCTCTCACCTTTTGGGGAACAGTGATCAATTTAAAAAAAAGTCTCATTGGCATAACTCATATTGCAAATTGAACCCCACCTTCCCACTAAAAATCAAGTTCGAGACGAACTTGAAAAAAAGGAGATTAAAAATAATAATCGAAATAAGGATCGAATGTTTATGTTTTCAGTCCTCTAGCTCCACTGGTGTGGCCTGTACGTGTGATCACCAACATAACCAGCCTGCCAGTCAGCCAGACCAACTAAAAAACTGAAGAAACCTATGTTGACAGTTTTGTTTTGACTGTTTCTAATAACATACAGACAAGCATTAAAAAAAACTTTCAAACAAAAACGTCAAGAAAAGACAAACATGGCTGACTCAGCTGGACATGGTAATTGTCCGAAATGGTGAACATGTCGATTGGCACTCGAAACACAATTGTCCAATGATGAACAAACTGCCCAGCTGCAGTTAAAGAAAAATCTCGACTCCACGATACTATGCCTCAAAATTCAAATTTGAGGTCAAAGCTTCTGTGAATACGTTGATGTCGAAAGAATAAGCGATGAGTGTCGATGGAAAAAAATCTTTTGAATCATTGTCCATTATTTATTCGTATGATGACGTCTCGGTTTTGGTAAAAGCGCTTGGGGAAAGACGACCGTCTTATTTGAATCAAATTCTACTAATGAATCATTTGTAAAATGTAAAGGAATTGAAAGAAGGAGACATCGATAGAGAAAGAAGCTAAAAAAATCACGTTAAATTGTCCAACAATGAGGAAAGAATAGGGCAACGAGAAAGGCAAATGTGTGCAGTAAACAGATATTAGAAAAAAGCAATAACAAGCAAATAGATACGTTGATTTACTCGGATGAACATATGTACCCCATCGATACAGCAGACTTCAAACGAAATTGAATAAACAGGATTTAGAATCCTAGTATATATATATATATATATATATATATATATATATATATATATGATGACTTTATTCAGCGAACGGAGATCAGTGAGAGTTTTCGACACCTTTTCAAGTCTTTCCAGTATATACATATATATATATATTATTGTGTCATCAACAGACAGCCGTTTCGTTGTATTACAACTTTTCAGTGTGGCTATAGACTATCCGTTATCCTATCCAGTACCACGAGATAGGATCAAAACCTTTGCTTCAGACCCAGAGGTGCCATGCAGAACTGAATGGCCAGTAAGGTTGAATTTAAGCGATATATTTATTTATGCATAATTCCCCTTCCACCAGAGTGCTCTATTCAGAAGTTGGAAGAGAATTGCATAAGCTTACAATGAACTAGTTACCTCACTTGAAGAGTGCTCAACCCTGGATAATTATTGTGTCATCCACAGAGAGCTGTTTCGTTGTATTACAACTTTTCAGTGTGGCTATAGACTATTCATTATCCTATCCAGTACCACCAGATAGGATCGAAACTTTGTTTCAGACTCAAAGGCTCGCATCTTTCCTCATGAATGGATGAATAAATAAAGAAATGAGCAATGACTGAACAACCGTAGAGTCAAAATTTGAAGTAATGTAAAACAAAAATTTCATCGAAGAATAAATATGGTCAGAATAATTTCTATTTGTGACATCACTGGCGTTTTCTCACGGGAAAACATCCAAGTAAGAGTAAAAATGAATATTCTGGAGAATCTTGATATTATTAGTAAACCCGTCAAAATACCCCCACCCTCACCCCCATTAAAAAAACTTTTCTTTTTTTTTTCAAAAAATAAAAAGTAATTTTTTTCAGAGGGTCTAGTGCATTACTGACGCCAATTTCCAAGTTAGTTGACCGGACGGTTTAGTGAGGATTGTTGAAACAAACGAACAAATTAATAAACCGGTCATAATAATGCCAGAAAAGCTTTTCTGAAAAAAATCAAGAAGACAGATATTAGAAGGAGCCTAGTGGAATATTGATGCTAATTTTCATTTTTTTTAGACAAAACAGTATGGTCAGGATCGCAGGAACATTAAATCAAATAAACCCGCCAGAATAAGGTATTATAAGCATTTTTTTAAATGAAAATTAAGAAAATTTTAGGAAATTTCTTGTGGAGTACTGATGCCAATTTTCATGGCAGAAAAAAACTATATGGCCCAGGCCACTGGTACAAGCAAA
Source organism: Thysanoteuthis rhombus (assembly GCA_963457665.1). Classification (NCBI taxonomy): domain Eukaryota; kingdom Metazoa; phylum Mollusca; class Cephalopoda; order Oegopsida; family Thysanoteuthidae; genus Thysanoteuthis; species Thysanoteuthis major. The sequence goes on along the minus strand of OY735234.1, from coordinate 5,362,887 downwards.
CTCATGCGCTTGTAAGAAAAGAACAGAATTTTTAGCTATCTTTAATCGCTACAGTTGCTCAACGATTTGTATTACTTAATCTAATAAGAACGAAATATAAAAATCATTGCTTTGTTTTGATTAACTTGAGGCGAAAAGGAAGATTGTCTAAAAAGGAAAAAAAGAATAAATAAAAAGAACGGAAAAAATGGCTGCAAAAGAAAGAAAACGCTTAGGAAGGAGAGAAAAGTTTAAAGGAAGGGATGATGAAAGGAGAGAATGAAATAGGGAAAAAGAGACAGACAAAGCGAGTACTAGGTAATTATTCTGGAAAGAAAAATGTACGTCTTGAAGAGACGAAGACAAGAAATTGACGAACGAAAGAAGAAAAAAGACCTAAGAAAGAAATTGAAATTCTATTTCTATGCTGACTGAAGCAGATTACTGCAACTTTTTCGTTGTACATATAAGCAAATTTGGATATTTATAAGACTTGTCGGTTTGGCTCAGTAGGTAAGAGAACCATCTAGTGATCATTTGATCAGTGATTTTCAAGTCTCGATTGGGAAATGTTAATATGATATCTCGATTTGGTTTAACGAGATAGATATGCAGTAAAAAAGATTTACTTCCGTAAATCAGGTGATACTTGAGTTTCTTTCTGGTTTGTAAACTGAATATCAATGGGAGGTAATAAATGACGCTGACTTATTTGACTATTGTTACTAACGTCTTACAAACTGAATGAACACAGAAAACTTGAAAATATAAAACCGTATTTTATCAAAGTTAATGATAAAGGATATGTTTTTTTAGGGCTACTTTTAGGATTAAGGTTAGTATTTCAAGTAACAATAAACATTTTTTTATGATTATAAAAATGGATATCTCGAATGTCAGAGAAAACAAAATTGCTCAATGAAAAATTATTGTTTGTTGCCAATGTATATTCTGTTTAGTTATATAATCACAAAAATGCCTGTTGTTACTTGCAACCCCGAACCTAACCCCAAAACCCTAACCCTAAAACTAACCCTTACCCTGAATCATATCCCTTATGATTAAATTTCATAAAATAAGGTTTTAAAAGTTCAATTTTTCAGCATTTGTCCATTCTGCAATATTTTAGTTGCAGAAGCAACAGCCGCTTAAGGCAATGCTAATTATTACCTCACTTTTATATTTAGTTTACGAACCAGAAACAAAGCTTTAACGGTGATTGTTCATTGGTGAGGATTGTTCTTGTTACGGGGGAGGTGGAATAAAGTCAGCACTAACTTGGACTGAAGAGAGAAAGCGGATAAGGAAGAGAGAAAAAGAAAAAGGAAACGAAGGAATTGACGGGAGGAATCAAGAGAAATAAAGAGACAAGAATACAAAGGGAGAAGGTCAGAATCACTCGTACAATAATAGTCACTAATAAAGCTAAAATTATGTCGCACCAAACCTTTCAGAAGATTGTTACAGCCGACATTTCCAAAGAACTTAGTTGCAGGAATTCATTATTTATTTATTTTTATTTCTTTGATAGAATAATTAAGATAGTGCTGTGTGCGTCGACTGACCATTCTGGACAATCTAAGAAAAAAGCGAAAAAGCGTGATGAGGAGGAAATAATAGTGATGAGCTGACAGTGGGTGGTACAAGCGGGGGGCTATAGTGCCTCCTAATTGGTTTACTAAAGCCCACTAATCTACGACGGCGGCCGATCTCGGCTTGACCGTCGCCCTAGTCCAGCGCCTGAGGCCACTCTAGCTGAGTGGCTATTTCGATGCAGTGGTGCAATTGAGTGTCATCTGAATTAGAGTGGCCGGATGGCCAGGAGAGGGAGAGGGTAGACGATTGGTTCGGGTAGGGAAGTAGTTAGGGGTGTGAGTGTCGGGAACGAAAGGAGAAGAGTGGAAAGAGATTATATGTGGGTGTCCGGAGAGGAGGGATAAAGTAGCCCACTTTTTCTTTTTCTTTTTTTTTTTTTGTTTCCTCTTCCTGTCGTTCTTTATTTATTTTTTTTTTGTTTTGTTTATTCTTGAAAGGTGAAGATTTTTTCGTGGATAATCGCCTACCGCCGCTCATTGCCAAAACACGGACGTTAGTATATGCTAAGCAGTTGACGTCGATAGAGCCGGTTAAGTAGAATGTGGGATCGCTTGTGAAATTGCTAGATATCCAATCATGATTGTGTGTAATCTCACATATAGGGTGAAATTAAATTAGTTTGTGTTTGTGTGGAGAGCCGACTTAAGGAGACGCTGGGCCTAATTAGAAACATTTTTTGCGGGTTCCCAGGTCCCCAGCCAAGGTCACAAACACTTAGGGCTGTAAATAAAGTTTACTATAGAATTTATTTCTCTATCGTAGAATGGAAAGCAATGAAAACGTGCGATTTGAATTTTTTTTTTGATCACCCTTTTCCGTATTTAATCAACGTATCAATTAATTCAAGTATATTTAAATATACAAGCAGTATAAGCAAACCTTGATGACTTTTTGATAATTCAGAAGAAAATTAAAATCATTGTTGCTCTCTGTTGAACCAGTAATGTGGTATCAAATGTATGTTGTAATGTATTGTATGTATTTGACAAGACTAAAATAGATTTCTCTATCCTCACCCCAGGCATGGGTCCCGATTAGGGGCAATTGGTCCTATTGGATGGAGCAATTGGTCCAATTGGTAGAAGCAATAGGTCTAATTGGTTGGAGCAATTGGTCCAATTGGTAGGAGCAATAGGTCTAATTGGTTGGAGCAATTGGTCCAATTGGTAGGAATAATTAGTGCAATTGGTTGAAAAGCTGACCTTGTTTGTACGTGCAACCATGTGAATTTTCAGAATACGCCTATGGAAAACCCACTCTACGGGGGTTTTACAAGGTAGAGGCTTCAACACTTGCATTATTCTAATATGAAAGCAGGCATTATAGCCATGAGCTAGACTGACTTCAACTTGATTGTCATTTCACTCTCACTTAATTTTACTTACAGATAAGATAATGAATTATTAGAGAGAACTTTACCCAAGTTTTTACTCACCTGTTCTCCTCCTCGTCAACTATCGTGTTATGCCGGTGACGGGATTCTTCGTCAAAACTTACAAGAGTGTAGAGGAAAAGTGGGTTCACACATTCCCTAAAGGCATTAGAGTGAAATCGATGCTAATATCCGCTTTACCGATATTATCTCCTGTACTGATAAGTATTACAATTAACCAACACATACGGATATATATATATATATATATATATATATATATATATATATATATATATATATATATATGTGTGTGTGTGTGTGTGTGTGTGTGTTCCAATAATGTCCAATGGTTTGAGAAGAGACAACAAGTCGATTATAAGTGGATATTCGGTCTATAACAATAGCTGAATCTTTGTTTACTATAAAGGCTCATCAGAAGGACTGTGTAATTAAGCCGGAATGAGTGTGTATTCATGTGTATAAGTGTTTCTGTGAGTGATTGTGTGTATCTTCTAGAATGATAAGTAGGGACATTATAAGAAATGTAGATATTGCATGTTTTACAAATACCCGAATATATTAACCACTGAACGATAGAGAAAAATGTCTCAAATGTGGATAGATATTCTACCATCAAAATCAAACATTGATTTTTCCTAGCCTAAAACATCGTATAAAAACGCCAGAGGTGGGAAAGCAGTACTCTTGGGCACCAAGCAAGCCATTTTACATTTATCTATATAAATACATGCACACACACACACACACACACACACACACACATATATATATATGTATGTATGTATGTATGTATGTATGTGTATAAAATTATTATACTTATTGCTCCCCTCTTAAAGGTTGAGCACTCTTGAGTAGGGCACTCGTGTACTACTGATACAATGCAATACTTTCCAAACTCTGGATAGAGCACTTTGGTAGATGGGTGAGAAAATCCGGTCTTACTGTCTGTCCAGTTCTATGTAGGGTAGGGATTAGAATGTTTACCTCTGGCTCTGCAGCGAAGATTTCGATCCTACCTCATGGCACTGGGGAGGATATTGGATTTTATACAGTCACACAGAAGAATTGCAATACAACGAAACAGCTGTCTATGGATGACACAATTATTATTACACACATATATATATATATATATATATATATATATATATATATATATATATAAGTGCACGTGTGTGTGTATGTGTGTATGTATGTGTGTGTTTACAACATTAAAAGTACAGCCTAACGTTTGAAAACAAACATTTTTTCAACATATATCTTCTTCTTGTCAACGAACGTAATTCAGTAGTGAATCTTAACCATATTGAACCATCATTATACAGGCGAAAAAATAGACGAAAATTCCCCTGATGTCTACGTGTCGGATTGTGAACGCTTCTCGCCGTATACTTATATACGAAGAGAGATAGATGGATTGATAGATAGGTAATAATAGATTACATGCATTGATACGATCCATATTGATCGATACTATTTCGGTTTCAGATATCCGAAACTCCTACGTGGACAACTGTTGATCCTTACGAGAAAATTTCACGCATGGCATCATAACATCTAATTCTGTGTAGAACATAAACCCACTGGATAAAGTACATAGATTACATTAACTGATACAGACAAATTATTGACATGACAAAAGATTTTGAAAAAATCATTTTAATATATTTAAGGTTTAAAGCTGTGAAATTTTATAGACAATATATATATATATATATATATATATATATATACATATATATACATATATATATATATATATATATATATATATATATATATATATATATATATATATATATATGGTACAGATCAGAATAGCTGTATTGCATGATATATCAATAATACTATTCGCCGGATGGAGAGGGCAGAAACATGAGTTAGTTTGTGTAGCAAATCCACATTCAACTACATATATATATATATGTGTGTGTGTGTGTGTGTGTGTGTGTGTTTTAACCCCGAATTCTCATCTTGTTCGTTCTCCGTCTATTCGTTTCTTACAGCAGAAATCGATCCTGAGTTCTCTAGGGTAGCCGCTTCAACGTAGCGTTGCTCTTACCATTGAGCTGTGTGAGCTCGTGTGCACGCACATGCACACACGTGTGTGTGTGTGTGTGTGTGTGTGTACTCTTTACATGATGAAAATCGTGTCTAAATAGAAATTGCATATTTGACACTGATTCCCCTGCATACTTGAATTTAAGTAAAAAGTGGAGTGGGTTTTAGGCAGTGGATTATTCAAAATTGAAGGTAACGATGCAATAGTTGCAAGCAAATGTTGAGAATAGTTTACAGAGCATAAAAACAGGAAGATTCGAACTCGAGCACAAAAACGCTTCAGAAGACCTCAAAACTTAAAAAAGATGATTAAATATAGGTTCTCTGGAGTAGGATGCAGTACAAATTAAAACTTGAACTGACCGACAAAATTGATTTGAATCAGTCAATCATTGAGTTATAAGCTTTTTTTTTTTTTTAAAGTCTGTAACTAGAAATACGGCATCCATATGAAATGAATGAAACAGACATTGGTAAACATTTAGAAACTTGTCTTTCTCGTTTAGTTCGATCAAGACAAAATCATTTCTGGACAAGAAAGTCACTTTGGATGAAAAAGGAACTGATTACGAAAAGTTATCAAATGCGATAGAGCTGGGATAGGAAGTTCTTCAACATGCAGCGTTTCCTTCAGACCAATCACTTTCGTTTGTTTGGTTCCATGTAGTATTCCTTCTCTTGTCAGCAGTTTCAACAAGTTGAAGATTAATCCTTCGAAGAATCCATCAAATCCAAACCGGATTGTTCTGTAATGATAGAATACACAATTCAACCTAAAAGTAATGTAAATTGATAGAAAACCAATGTAAATTTAAGGAGGGATAGTGACTGAAATAATTTGTCCTAATATCCTAAAAATCCTTTCAATCTATCATATTACACCTTGATAACCCTATTCAATCTGTAACGCTTAAATCGTTTCCTAACTACTGACAATGCCTTTATTCTGATTTTAGTCAACATGCAAAGAGCCAAACATGCTAAGATACATTTTAGATTGAAAAAAAGAAAAGACTTCGCAAAATTCATTACTACTACAACTGGCAAATATCTGTGTTTAATGTTCAATCAAAATTTTTGGTCCTTCGATCAGAAATACATCGTTTTATGAGCAGATAATGATTATTGGTAAACGAGGGTGAGATGAAATAGAGAAGTCGTAAAATACGCGGGCTGTGGAGAACAAACTGATCGAAAACTTGCGTACAAATACATGTACGAATACTGTCAACGCTAAAATTTGACCATTAACATTGTTCATTTTTTCCTCTGCTGCAACCATATATATATATATATATATATTGCTACAACTATGTATGAATATATCGTCTAGAAAAGTCGACTGCTTTAAACAATAGATATAATTAAAAAAAAAGGTCATTTCAGTAAGTATCTGTCAGTATGATTTATTTAAGTTTTTCGATTGTTTCTTTATTCACACATAAGATATGGAATTATGTGTCAGTTGGTCTTGTTGGGATCATCAGTTACTTATCATGTAACAGTTTGGGGTATTTAAAACAAAACAGTTTTATATAAATGGCTCCCCAACTGTGTTAAGCAGACATCACCCTTAAGCTATGTCTTTAGTTTACAGCTCTATTCTATCATCCTTAGGAATGTGCCATAACTCATGTGGTTTGTTATTCTATGAAAGGTATTATCATATTGTATTTTATATAGGTATTATTTCATACTGATATCAATAATTTTTTTAAGTAAAGAGTCTACTTTAGTAGGTCACCCCGAAAATGTATTCGACGATGATGCGTCAATAGGTATAACAACAGATGTAACTTGTTTTTCGTATCACTTCTATTGAGTGTTCACCCGTGTAAATATCAAATCGGTTATGTCAGTTTTAATCTCAGAATGCATACTACTCAACTTACGATATCATCTTTTAGAATACTAGTTAGTCAGAAAACTTCTTCGAGTTGATTTGTTACCAATATATTCAAATGAAATATTTGACAAAATATTTCAATATCTCTAACCTTAGATTGGATCATTTCCATCATTTTGGTTTTCTTCCAACTAAATTAGCATTTTATATCTGATTGTGACCGAACTGAATAGCATTCTTGTAGTTAGTAACACACATGCACACACACACACACACACACATATGTATATAGTACACATGGTACAGATCAGGCTAGCAGTATACCATATTATAATGATATATTGATAATATAAAGCCACTTCCGATACGTAATGGATTTATTTCATAGAGTGCTCGATACATACAACTTTTTACTTTTGAAGTTAAGTTGTTATAGAGTGGAGTTGGAAATAAATAGTAGACTGTGGATTCGCTACACAAACTAGCTCATGTTTCTGCCCTCTTAGGGCCTCATCAGGCGAATTCAACTATATATATATATATATATATATATATATATATATATATATATATATATATATATATATATATATGAACTTTGACATGGCACATCGGTTGGACAACTGGTCTCGCAGATCGTAACTACTGAGAGATGAGTTTGATCTTCACTAAGCCCATGCGCTTTGTAAACTACTTTATGGATAGTTTTTCATTTTGGTTGTATGTTATCGACACGATCATATAAACAATGAAACTCTTGATTTGAATTGAGATGCTTCGCACACATATAACGTGTAATAACAGAATGACTATCTCTCTTAATCAGTAATCATTCTGAAACAGTAAACACCCTTCTTAGGCATAGTTAAGACACACTCATCTTTTTTTTGCAAGTCTTTCTCACTTCCATTTTTGTCTCTTTTTCCTTTCATCTTCTTTATTTCTTCACTCCTACATCCCCCCTACCCGAACCGTGCCGATACCCTTCCTCGACTCAATCATCACCTCTCATCTCCCTTCTTAATACCATTTGTTTATTTTCTTTCACTCTCAGCGAGTGGACACTGGGACTAATTAAATCTTGATGAGATAAGAATGGTTGACTGTCACATATTTAGGGGTCAGGCCATAAAAAAAAAAGAAATAAGCCAACAAAATAATAACGTGGACAATGCAGCGCTAACAAACAAACAAATAAATGAAAAGAAACTTTGGCTCATCAATGCTTAGAATGTGGTTGGGGGGAAAGAGTGCAATCTTCGGGCAATAAGTGCAGCCAGGAGTTGAAAAAACGTGTCAAGGAAAACAGCATTAAACAGAGACAAACTTTTCTGACCCTAAGGCCTAATTACAGATACCAACAGCATGTTAGTTATAGTCATGGCGGTTGGGTTGGTATTGACATTGAACTAATAATCTCCGAGTTAGTGGAAATAAGTTACAAAAGGATTAATGGTAGTTGTGTTATAATGGATGTATTGCGGTCATAGAGCATAAAGCCATTTAGTTATTGGTTCTGCTCCATGGTTTGCAGGGAAATAAAGGGTGATCTACAGAATAAGGGGACATATTGACAATCTAAACATGTAATGAGCGTATATGCTAATTTTTGTTTGTTTGTGCTTACGCATCTCATCGGTTAATTTACCTTCCAATTATGACGTAACAATGACGCCATACAAACTCTTGAGACTTCATGTCTGATCACACATTGAAACAACATAAATTGAACTGAGACTCTGAAAAATCTTTGAATTAGAGGTACTTCAGTAGAAGATTAATAACCGAATAAAATAGCCACGGTTCCTTAGTACCGATCCATACTAAAATAACCTCGTTATTTTTACGGGTATGATGTAGTATTAAATAATCTTCATACCAATGCAGATATCTCACGTTTTCCAAAGTTCTTTTTATGTTACTTTTACGCTTTAACGAGAAAAAGAAAGCGATATGTGAAAATATCGTTCAGCGTTTGTTATACAGTGGGCCGTTATAGAGACAACGCATATCCTCTTCGTACCTTTTGACACTCTTACCTCCGACGAATACGCATAACATTCCTTCATCAGCATTTTTGGCGTCTGGGAACACTTGAAAAATTCTGTCTGAGTTAATCGTAGATGTTTCTTCGTTTCGGGCCATTTCGGCTCTGGAAAGTTTTTTTTATTGGCTCAGTATTTTTGGATATCGAGGGAAACCAGTTATCTACTAAATGAAAGTAAAGAGATCTGAATAGTAAACTAGGGTCACCAGTTGAATTTTGGGGGATAAAACTTTCCGAAAATCAATCCTCAAAAACGTATTAATTTTCAGAGCCATTGTAAATGTCCGGTTAGAAAGCCAGGATTTCGAATGCAGATTTTCTTTGCCAGCAGGCTCTTCTCGTTTAAAAGTTCAGCATAACACAATCGCACTACTATCATTTCCATCCATTAGGTATTTTACTATGCTAAGCTACCATGTCACCTCGTCACTGGCATGTCAAGATATCTGACAGAATATATTAAACAAACCGATGTAAGGTTCGAGCTCCACAATAAGTTTCTCTGTAAATATTATTGATATCTATATGTGATCAAGAAATTGATAAATGATCCGACAGAATGATTATAAATCACTTTATATTATATGGAAACTTTTATTTGGAATGATCACCAGTTATTACATGGTGAATATACCATTTGGCTTGGACAACGTGAATAGAATAAACAATTAAAGAAAATAGGTTTGCTACAGGAATCGAACCTGCGACCAACATTTTGAGTTTTGTTTGCTCAAATAGCTACTGGAGTACGGTGAGTGATATCTCTAATTGAAATAATTATGTTCATCACAGTATTTTGTTGTAATGATATAAACTTACACGGAACAACAGAAGTAATGATTTGATTATTTTTCAAACATATGCACGTAACTCTTCATAAGGACAAATTTCCATGTGCATGCAGCAGCTTATTGAGTACACTGTAAGCTGTGTGATCAGGATGGGGGTATCCTTTCGGCGGACTTGAAGCCTGCGGAAAGGAAGGTCATAAAACTTGTAGGTATTGAGGATCACTGAAATAACACATCCGAAAGAAACTGTATTTTGTCACTGGCCGTCATATTGTACTGGTGATTGTCTTGTATGTGACGTGGCGCGCTTTACCTTAAATGTAAAATTAAAAATGCAATGGTTGTAAAATATTCTGTCAATAACGAATCAATACCAAATCAGTCTCTTTTTATCTCATTTTCAATATACAACATATAATGACGTGACCTGCACAGATACATTTTAGAGGTCAAAAACACCAAATTTCGGTCGTTACATTATCAAACTCTGCCCATGTTACTTTGGATATTCTCATTGTTTTATGGTTTGTAGACGACCTTTTTTATCTTTTGGGCACAAGGTAAACATAGTGGGTCGTTAAAATGCTTCCGTTTATGGGCTGGGGGTCAAAATGAACAATTTCAAACCCTCTGTATTAACAAGTATGAGATAATCCAACTTTTTCAAAGGTTGATATTGTAATTGTTATGGTTTACGTGTTTAAAGTACTCTGGAAATGTCTTCATTTTCCTGCTTCCTACGTATTTTCATGGCTTTTGCCGAGTAGCTAGACATGATTATAAATTGCATTATATTGCATTGAAACTCTTATTTGAAATGATCCCCCGTCATTAAACGGTTAATATATTGGGGGGGGGGGGCTATACAACGTAAATAGAATAAATAAATAAATAAATAAATAAGGAGGATGGAGCTGGGGCTGCTGCAGGAAATCGAACCTACAACCGATATTCTGAGTTTTGGTAGCTGTTTTGTTTTCTTTCACTGTCTATACTTTTTATATAAATAGTTGTCGATGAACAATGGGTGATATTTCTAACAGAAGAGATTATGTTCATAAAAATATTAGAACAATTTCTCCCTTCGTTAATTCTCAGTCTATATCTGCTCTATTCGTTTCTTTCAACGTGAAAGTTATGTTTGAAGAAATGGATAGATTATCCAGCGATTAGAGTGAAAACAGTTTTCCAGCCCTTTGCATTACTGGCGACTGTTTAGCTCAATAGTAAGAGCAACGCTACGTTGAATCGGCAATCCTACCAGTTGCGAGTCCGATTTCTGCAGCAGACCCAGTTTCTTCAAGGCGATATTTTAACCGTGTAATGGCAGGTGATCGTTTACAAAAAAGATTTTCAATACAATATAACACTATTTATAATCATTCAGTGGGATTATATATCCATTTTTAATACCTAACTATATTACCTCTGACAAAAGCCGTGGAATAAATTGGCCGAAACGTCGAGTTAAAAGACAAATAATAAGAAGGATTTTAATCGTCCGAAAAGGTCTTTAAATGCTGATGACCCTTTTCAAAACTATGGAGGGAGTTAGAATTATTTTCATTATGGGTAGAGAGGGGGACTCTTTTTTTAACAGGTAGTATCCTTCAATACTTTTAAACAAGAAGATGGTGACTAAACAGTAGCTAATGCTGGCAAATTGTTTACTGATCTGACAAAACCTTTCTGCTAATTGTGAAGGAATTCGCACAAAATATTAGCGAAAGAGCAAAGAAATAAGAAATTACATACAAGTGATAGAGGGACAAATCTATCGAGGAAAAATAATGAAAAAAATAAGGAATGACCTGCAGATGCCAGAGGAGAAGAATAATATAAGGAAAGAAAGAAAGAAATGATACGAAGAAAATGAATGGCATATTTGCAAGATAGAAAGAAAGGCGGATGAAAAGAAACCGATTATCGAAAGCTACAGGAAAAAAAAAAATAAATGAATAAACAAAACCAAGAAAAAAGAAGCCGGCAAAAAAAATCCCCCTCCCCTAAAAACGAACACAAAAAACTGATGAATAAAAATACATATAAAAAAAAAAGGAGAGAAAAGAAAAAGAATCAAGCAATTAACAAGTAAATACTGACTCCCCAGTAGGAAGCTGCAGTACTAAACTTTTTCCAGCCCACAACCTTTTTTTTTCCTCTTTCTTTTTGTCGATTTCACTTTCTCATGAGGTCATCCAAGCCCATCTACATTCGGAGATGGTGAGGAATGATAGAGACGTTAAAGAAAAAATAATAAAAGAATAACAATGAAGCGAACAAAAAAAATCTAAATAAAGATGGGTGGTGACGGTATCGGAAGGTTTTCGTCAGATGAGAGGAAATGGCCGAAGAGGCGATCTATCGGACGGACATCCTTTCTAGCATTAATCACTCAAGAAAACGCGGGAAAAGGGAGATCACAGCTGACTTCCATTTTTATTCTTTTCATGAAACCCCTTCTTTTCCCCCGTTTATTGATCTTTTGCTTTTTTTTTTTTTTATCAATACAGATTTTTTTCTTCTTTATCTTTCTATTTTATTTTGACCCAATTGGAAGAAAATTACGAATTAATACGATCAGCTGGGCACCAGTGTCAAGAAAATTGGAATGAGACTGTTAGAAGTGATCTCAAAGCGGGTTCGGCGGGGGCGCAGAATTTAAACTGACCCGCCCGACCAACGGTGCGAATGCATTGTCGCTACGGACACTGATCGTTGGTCAATCCTCCAAAGACATGTATGTGTGGGGATGGTGGACTTGGTGTTGGGAGGGCCTCCTGTTAAGCAAGGTCTACTCTTCCGTTACCAGCTAATGAGCACTCATCAATGAATAATATCTTCATTCCATGTATTTGTTCCACTAACCTTCCGTTGATACTTTCCTAGTTTCACTTTCACTTTCGTTTTCCCTTGCTAATAAGAAACTGTCAGTGGAAAAACAGTTGACATAGGTTTCTTCATTTGTCAATTTTTCCTAGTTGGCTAGGTATGTATCACACGTTTACGCGGCACCGTTGGATCAATAGGGACGTAAATTCGAACATTTACTCCTTTATGTATCTCCTTTTTTTTGTTCTGTTTTTTTTTTCTTGAAAATGACTCCCAATAGGTATTATTGGATTATTCAATTTGCAATGTAAGTTTACGTTAAATTGATCTCTAGTTTGTGCCTGGCTGCATTCGCATTTGTCTTTTGAAAATCCAGACTTTTTTTCAGGGATCACTGTCCGAGAAAATAAGAGGGAAGTAATTTATTCATCAGAACCCCTTTTTCTAATTTTTAATTGATCACTTCAGCAGTGCATGATGCCAAGAGAAGTTGGTCACGTGATGAGTACTACTGTGGGATTTACTTATCCTGTTTTCTTTTTAGTTCATCCTTTTTTTCCCCAGAACTGTCTATCTCTATAATGGTGCTTTCAGTTTGACACTCTCCCTCTTTCAAGTTTCTTCTCCCTCATAAACGCCTCTCTTTTTCTTTCCCCCCTCTCTCTATATATATACACACACACACATATGTATATATATATGTATAAATATATATATATATATATATATATATATATATATATATATATATATATATATATATATATATATATATATACATATATATATATATATATATATATATATATATATATATATATATATATATATATATATATATATGTATATATATATATGTTTATCTCTATAATGGTGCTTTCAGTTTGACACTCACCCTCTTTCAAGTTTCTTCTCCCTCATAAACGCCTCTCTTTTCTTTTCCCCCCCTCTCTCTATATATATACACACACACATATGTATATATATATATATGTATAAATATATATATATATATATATATATATATATATATATATATATATATATATATATATATATATATATATATATATATATACACTGGATTTAGTACAGCACAAGGCTAGATCAGGGAAATGGGTTGAATGATTGCACCAGTGTTCCTAGCAGGAAGAACCTACCTCTATTTGAGTTTGTTCCAGATCTATCTCTATCACTAATCTGTAAAAATCTTATAAATCTCATCTCATTTTTCTATCACATAAACCATTTTAAATTTCTTCAAAACTGTCTTTTTATGTTCATATTCATTTTCTTTTTCTCTTCATCGCAAATCTTTCCCTGTTCTCTCAATTTTAAATCTCTATAGATTTTCTATAGTCTCTCCCTCTTTGCAGATAAATAGATAGATTTGAATACTACTAGATGGATGGATAAACTAAAAAATGGTCCTTAGACTAATTCTTAAAAATTACTGTAAATCATTCATTTTTTCTCAAAGTATATTTACTACGCAAGTGAATTGAACGTACTTTGTGAATAACTAATAAATCTAGGTGTAATAAATTGAATTTTTTTTTTTTAATAGGTGCTAAGTATTTTCAGTGTATTTTCTCGATGGATTTTAATTCTTTAACAAAAAATAACCATGTTGAGTTTACAACCACTACTACTACTACTACTACTACTACTACTGCTGCTGCTGCTGCTGCTGCTGCTACTACTACTACACACCTTTCCTTATCTTATTTTTTTTATTTTCCGATTGAATCTTTGCCTTCCTTTTGCCTTTTTCCGTCTTAAAGTGAAGTTAATTTCATTCATTCTTTACGCTTTCACTTTCATTTTCACTTTTAATATTCACAACGTTTCACTGCATTTGCCACAAAGGTCAATGACGGAAATGGGAGTGAGAAGAATGTGTTATGCTAAAAAGTGGGAACGACCTGATTGCCGGGAAAATCAGAAATCCTGGCATGGACATTGATCTCAGACCTATACTTAAAAATATTACGTGGACAAACTTTAAAGATTAGAATGATTTCTTATACCTAAGTATATCAGTTCTTTTCTAAGTATGTTTACTCGATTATCGAGTAAATAATCTTTGCAAAAGACTAGTAGTTTTTCAAAGTTAGATATTTTTCTCAGTAAGCGATGAGAAATACATAACAATTCCAACCAGGAAGCAAGCCGATTCCCTTTCTCATTTCTTCTATCTGTATCATCCAACTTGCTCATAATTTCACATCGATATGATGACTTGGCTCCACGAACGGAAAGTCTTTTGAAAAGTTCTCCACAGCAGTAGGACCATAGACGCCAGTGCCTATGAGCCAGAGAATTGGAGTAAGGGGTGAAGTGCATCTTGCCCAAAGTCAACCTCACCATTTATTACCAAGGGTTTGTATGCTGCGGTCCACCGAGGAGGCACAAATAGGAGCGGGGGTCCTTTGGTCGTAGGTTTAGCAGAAGTGCCCTTCGTTTGGCACATGCAAGCTAGTTATAGGGGTCTGCCGTCCCTTTGCAGGATTAATCCAACAGTATGGTTGGCCTGTGGTTAAGAACAAGGGGCATGAACATTCTGTATTTGGTGGATGCTGAGTTGCCTACAAAGTAATTGCATTTACCTAAACGCCAAACGCGTTCAAGGTCCCTCTGTCTTTCTCTTTCGTTCAAAGTTTCTTTCTTTCGAAAGGTGTTATTTGCTGTTCTTCTTTCGGTCAATCTCCTTTTCTCTCCTCTTTGTTCCTGTTGAATCTACACTTTCATTTTCATTCCCGAATGACTGATATTTTTATTCTTTTCTTTCTTTCTTTGCATATGAATTCTCCTCGTTGATTCGACCCAGCGATGTTGCCTGTCCGCCTCTTCCACTTAACCCGAGTTGATAACTCTTTTGCATTACCCAACCGAGGGATTGAACCTGCTACGGAAGTTACTAGATACACTTTACCAACATTTTCATTATCAGGCCATATGTCTATCTGTCTGTCTGTCTGTCTGTCCATCTATCTATCTATCTATCTATCTAATTTCATTATCCACTTAACACGACATTTCCCTACTCCTGCGGCTAATATGCGTGTGTGAACACATCTGACTACAATTGAAGAAGCATATTAGACAGCACACTATGCTGTAAAGTCTCAGGTTTGAATTTTATTTTTCTATCAGCGGTTCTCGGGAAACTGAACCAAAAATTTAAAAAATACAGATCATAGATTTTTCTTTGTGGTATCCATTAATTATATGATTAGACTTCTGCTATTCAGGATGGTCTAAATTTAGATATTTCATATCTAAATTGGCAACTCTAAAGCGAAGTAACCAAAAGTACCAAGAGGCCGAGTTTCGTATGACAGAGGGAATTATTCAACATGACAATTATGGTAGACGGCTCCATATACAACAAAGTCTGACCTTCTTCAAACATACACCTTTGGAATATGCACGGCTCGGGTACTGTAAATCATTGAGCGTAATCATCAAATCGCGACCAACAGGACACAGACGAAGCGTAGGATTTCGGTCTCACTTTCAGTTAATTACTTCATTCCCTTTTCTTACTACACTATACGGACATACTTATTACCAACTATTGTAACAGTTTCAGTCCCCCTCCCCGGTATTTACCTTTCTACTTCGTCCACCATCCACACACTCATTATTTCTTTTTGTCTTTTTTTTTTCTTTATTTCCTCTCTCCCTCTCTCTCTCTCTCTCACTCTCTCTCTTTCTCTCTCTCTCTCTCTATCTCTCTGTCTCTCTCTCTCTGTCTCTCTCTCTCTGTCTCTCTCTTTCTCTCTCCCTCTCTCTCCGGGTCTCAAATTCAGGAAGGGTTGCTGACAAATTTGCTGGGTGTGTAGGACTAAAGCCCACCTCTACTTTTGAAGATAACGTTGAGTTAGACCTTTGGTTGCCCAACAATGGAACGGCTTTGTGAAATGTTTTCATAGATGGCAATAGCCCTCCTATCCTTAAGAATAAAATGTGTGACCCGGCTATTTGAAAGGAGTTTCGTAAAGTGGGCCTAGAGTTGAGGCGGTTGAAGCAACCTCGTGAAATTTCTCCAATCAAAAAGAGAAGAGAAAAAATCTAAGACAACTCTGGTACAAAGTCATGGTCATGGGGTGCCCATGGATAGAAATTGAAGAAGGGTAGAAAACAGGGCAGGATATAAGTTTAAAATCGTTCGTAATGCCAACTGAAAAAAAAAATTGGGGGTTGTCTACCACTATATATATATATATATATATATATATGGGCGGCACAATGGATCTGAAAATCAATTGTTGGTAGAAGTTACTTTTCCCCATTTCTTTGATTATTACTGATCCATTGTATCCCAGCCCTAGTACTCAATGAATCCCCCAGGGGAACAGTGAATCAACGTGAGATTGGATGATTCGAAGAGGTTCCAAATGTTACAAAAAGTGATACAGAAAAATCCCTCAATCACATTCACGCAGTTTCTAAAACAATTCAAAAAAAGACGATACAAAAGTAAAATTGATATGCTCTTTCATTTTCCTTGTAAACTACATGAAATGAACTGACAGTATCAATTTTGATTAAAATGGTTGAAGTGACTCAGTCCTAGGAATGGTTCATTGTGCCCCAATTCACGATGTCTCATGCTTATCATTAGGAATGATAACCTTACATGTCTCTAATGGGCAAGCACAGATTGCAGTTAGGAAGAGAAATAATTCTGATAGACCGTAGATTTCAGTCATATTGCATAATCAGAAAATTGTGAATAGTTGAGACTCTATAATGAAAGTAAGAGTATCTCTGAATATCAGTCTCTTGGCTTGCACATTGCACAGCAATACTCAAACAGGGAAATCTTGAGAAAAAGAAAATAGTAGCCGTTATATTGTGCATTTGCAAAAAATCATCATGATTCACTGTGCCCCGTGATATATATATATATATATAAACACACATACACACACACACACACATATATATATATATATATATATATATATATATATATATATATATATATATATATAAAGAAAATAGTGTCATCCACAGGCAACTATTTCGTTGTATCACAACTCTTCAGTGTAGCATAGACTAATTAACATCTTAACAAGAACCGCTGCCCAACGCAGAATTGAACAATCAGTATGTCCGAATTTAAGCAATATAATCACTTACGCACAATTCTCCATACATCAGTGCTCCATTCCAGATTTGGAGAAACTATATATATATATATATATATATATATATATATATATGTGTGTGTGTGTGTGTGTGTGTGTGTGTGTGTGTGTGTGTGTGTGTGAGTGTGTGTGTGTGTGTGTGTGTATGTTGTCCAGAGTCAACATTGTTTACGAGACACATTCAAACATAAATGATAAATGAACTCGCTGTGGAGCACCAACAAATCAACGCACAAATCGCCGTACTTGGTGCATAAATATGTTGTTATACAACATAAGCTCAGAGGACTGAACCAGCCCGATAACAATGTCTCTGATTAAAATAACAGAAGAAAACTTTCATTGCAGATATATACTAACCTTATCTCTTCTTAGCACCAGGTCACAGAAGTCGGACAACCAATGAGAATGTACCTCAGTGCCGTAACAGTCATTTGCGAAGACAATATACGAGCCTGGTGGCCGCAAGGTCAAATTCCACTTTTACTTCTATTCTGACTGATGATTTTTACTGCCACTCCTGAATTGTATATATGATAAATTCGTACGTATATCAGACTTTCCAGTTTAGCGCAGTTGTTAAAAAAAGACCCCTTCCAATCACATTGAAGGGAAATTATTATTTCATGTATAGGTTCAATTCAACAGGAACAGACGAATACTGGATTGCTAACTTTCCTAATTTCAGTGGGATTGTTCTTTTTACGGGGAGAAAAAGGTAATTTCCACTTAGACTAGAGATTTACAATAAATGTTTTATGAACGTATTTATTCACTTATCTTTTTCTGTCAATATACTAGCATTCTCCGCTTTTCGCAGATCCAACTTAAGACACGTTTTCGCCTTTGCGATAATGGCCAAAAGCAAAAATGGTTCTCACTGTTTATTCACAATGAGTCATTATAGAGCCTGCTCGCTCCACTCTGTCCGTCGGAGATGTGTAGGTACACGTTTTAGTTCTTTATTTATCTTTATATATAGCTCATGACATTTATTCAGTTTGTAGATATTCAAAAAGAAATAAATAAAAAGACAGATTTTATCCGTTGTGGATAACATTCACTGGGTGTATATCTTTGTAATTCATATATTGATGCACATATATATATATATATATATATATATATATATATATATATATATATATATATATATATATATATATACAAAAACACACACACACAAATATATATATATATATATATATATATATATATATATATATATATATATAGACTGATAGATAGATAGATAGATACGTGTGTTTGTGAGTGTGTGTGTGTGGAGAGAGAGAGAGATCATCTCCGTTTACTGCGTTTTTTCGTATGCCTTTCCATGAATAGAATGTATTTCTTCGCTAAAATGGATCAAGGATGAATAGTAGACAAACAAAAATCCATTTCACTCTCTCTCTCTCTCTCTCTCTCTCTCTCTATATATATATATATATATATATATATATATATATATATATATATATATATATATATAATTCTCTCCCGTTCAAATTGCTGTGATTGAAGAAAAACGAAGCACAGAAGCAGAAAACAAATGGTGGGCACAAGTCCAAACAAAGAAAATGGCAGGCAAGGACATTTTTTGAGTCCCTCTGATTACAGCCCTTGGGGAGTTTATATCGTGTTTCAAGAAACTACAAGGCTTCAGCTCAGGACTCCCTTCTATTGTCGATTGTCCACAACTATGGTTGCTTTTGGTCCATCTCTCAAGTTACAACCCCTGATCCTTGCACTTTGTCCCCCTTTTCTATTCTTTCTTTTTTTTTTTTTTTTTTTCTTGTTGTGCTTCAATCAGCGTCCCGGACACCCTACCTTTATCTGCCCCCAGCTCCCCCATGTGTTAGTCCTGTCTATTTGTTCTCTCTTTTTATCTACCTTTTTATACATCTCCAGCTCGCCCAAGCACCCATTCTTCTTCTTCTTCTTCTTCTTCTTCTTCTTCTTCTTCTTCTTCTTCTTCTTCTTCTTCTTCTTCTTCTTCTTCTTCTTCTTCTCATCTATCATCGTCAGCAATAACAATATTACAAGTACAACGACTAATTTTACGAATAACATGGCGTATACTAATAAAATCGATAAGTAAAACTTCATGATTTCAAATGAGATAATAGTTAATATAACTATACAACCTAATATCATGGTGCAAAATGTACTGTTGAGCACATGTGACACACTACATACCATATTTGCTCAAAGAATACAACTCATGCCAGTGAAGACAATGTAATAGTCTCATTGAAAAGTTCTTCTATCACAAAGTCTAGGGTAGAAAAAGGAAAATTTTTTATTGGTTCAATTTTCTAATTGATTTTGTAAAATCTGACTTAGGCGACTGTTGTGTGTACCCGAATAGGATCTGGATCACTACAAAATTATCTGTGGTACAAGCCTACTCACTATAGCACTCGGATATCCGCTCTACAATGCTCAGCCTTACTGAAGAGTTCCATGAACGTAGAACTGTGCCAGCGTTGAGCATGAGATCCGGAAAGAACACAAGTGCAATTGATGATTAAATACCATTGGCGGCCCTTGCTGCACAATACGCAACATGTATGCATATTTACAGAACTGAAATCGAATGAAGAAACGTTTTGGTGATTCAGTAAAACTTGTAGAGCCTAGTTTTCTTAGAAATTCTCAAAGTAAAATAATTTAAAAAAGCAATCAAGATAAGATCATTTCCCATAACAATTTTTGTGAATTGATTTTTAATATTCTAAATGGAGTTTTGCAAAGTGAGATTCACCAATTTGATACAAAGGATTGAAAAGTTGATAAAGTGTTCTATGTTTTACAATTCAGCAAACATTCAAGTCTGAGAGCTAATTACTGGCGCCTGGTACCCAAAGATATTTCCCCAGGCTGTATACCACCAATTGTACTTAGATAGTACTCAGAGGTTTGGGAGCACATCCTGGTGACTGTGGTAAAAGTGGAGGGAACAGGGTAAATTCTGGATGTGACACATCATGCGATCTTGAATCGTATGTGGGATCTCTACAAAGACCCTGTTTCACATTTGTTCTTGTTGGTCTTCAAAGAGACACCAACGATAATGAATTAAGGGTCCATAAGGGGTTTCTCTTATTTTTAGATCGACTCTCGTCTTCTAGGGAAAGAACAATGCACTAAATATCACTTATTGCTAAGCTAAACTTTCTTTTTTCAGTTCTCGGACTTACCAATTCTTTTTTCTCCCATATCCGATTGGTTCACCGCCTCATTTTCTCCTCTGCTCTTTCTGTTTATTCTTCTCTCTCTCCCCCTCTCTCTCTCTCTCTCTCTCTATCTATCTATCTATCTATCTTCCTAACTCTTCCTCTTCCTCTTTCTATCTATCTATCTATCTATCTATCTATCTATCTATCTCTTTTCCAGTTTCCTTGGCCCCTAATTTCAATAACCCTCCCACCTACTTGGACGAGATACATTTTTCTATTCTCTTTCTTTTTCTCTCATTTTTTCCCGCCCTGATGCTGTCCGCTCGTTATACAATTACTGACGTCTTCATGTCTACATCGTACTGCTTTCTATTGTAAAGGGTTTTGTTACGCGGTATTTTTGCTTTTTTTTTGTTGCTTTTTTGCTTTTTTTTTTGCTGAACTTTGCTTAGTACGGCACAAGCCAGTAGATGGGGAAATGAGAACAGGAGGATTGTGTCGCGCCATTCCACCAAGTGGAGGGGACTTTCCTGTTTGTAGCGAAAATCCGAATTGCTCACCAGTTTTTAATTCACATTTACTCAAATCTGATCCATCCCTGTGTCTACACCCTTGTTATTTGACCATACACTCTCCAAACATTGTTCTATGTTTTTAATTGTCCATCCTTCTCTTCCACCTCTTTTTTATCATCTTTTTCCTCTGCCCACGATTTCACTCTCTCTCTCCCTCTCTCTCTCTCTATCTATCTATCCCTATCTCTCTATCTCTCTCTCTCTCTCTCTCTCTATATATATATATATATATACATATATATATATATATATATATATATATATATATATATATATATATATATATATTTCTTTCTTCCTTTCTTCCCCCCTAACTATCTATTTATCTCTATATCTATTCCTCTATCTTTGTATTTCACATTTTCTTCTCTCTCTCTCTCTCTCTCTCTCTCTCTCTTTCTCTCTCTCCACACATACACACACAGGTTCCCCTTTTTCACTCATCTTATTACCCTTACTTATTTTTATCACTTTTTTTCTGGTACGTCATTTGGTCGTCTTCAGCACAGCTTTCTCTCTCCCTGGTCAGTAAGCTGACACGGAACTGATATTGGACTGGTACCACCTTATAATCAGCCCGCATCTGACCTCGTAAGTAGATGCAAATCTTCGTCGGTCAGTCAGTAGCCAAAGAAAAGATACCCCTGGGGGCCTTCTGGTAGGGCCTGCCTGCCCCAAACAATTACTTTTATCGTTTTTATTGGTGACATTTCTTGGGTTCACATTGAGGAAACTCGGGGGCATTTTTTGAGAATTTAATGTTTCTCTAAGTAAAGAAATTAACTTGGTCTTTGGTTTTGATCATGAATTTTCTTTAAATGCTAGAGAAAACCTGCTTCCCACCCACTGCAAGCTATCCGATTCAATCAACTGAAAGGATCCTAATATGGAATAATTTTACAAGTATATTAGTACAACAAATAAGCAGGCTCAACCCCAAGTACCAGAAACATTGGCAGTCGCCTCGGTGCCAAGTTTTAGAGGCGCCATGTGTAAGTCAGTAAGACTTTCCAAATACGAATGAGAGAATGGGTAAACGAATCAATTGATAGAATGAATAAAAAGGAATCTCCTCTTCCCATTCATGTCAACACAACTTTTCGGCTGGTTCATTCTACGGTCGTCTTCGCACCACTGTAAAATGAGACCGATAAGAGAGACTCTCTTTCCTTGCAGATATTAGATATTACACCCATGGCAGGCTGAAAGATGAATCGGTCAAAATGTTGTGTTTACAACAAAGACGAAAAGCAAAAAGTTTGACGGGGTTTTTTTTTTTTTTGTTTTTGTTTTTGTTTTTTTTTTTCTTGTTTTCTAGAGAACAGGTAACCTGTACTTTATTACAGAGCTACTACCATACAGCATTGATTGAGTTGATTTCGAAAACCATTGCAAGTGACTTTGCACTGGATATCACACTCTTATCAGATCGTCCCAGACTAAGCAAAGCTTAGTAAATGCATTAAGGTTTTAGTTGCCGAGAAATGTTCAGTGAACTAAATTACTAATATTGTGGCCGGGTACAAGACTAAAATAATCATAGTGAATGTACTAGGGTGCTTGCTTTTGAGAAATATTAAGTGAGCAACTTTTGATGATTTCTAGGGTCTAAGGGGTTGGATCTACGCTGAGCGCACTATTATTTTGATCTTGTGCCAGAGTGAATAGGCTTGCAGTAGAAAAATGTTGGATGAGCTAGATCCTATGTTCCAGAGTAAATGAAGATCGGTAGATATATAGAAATGCTTGCAGTTAAAAAATGTCGTGAGCCAGGTTCAATGGTTATTT
This sequence comes from Thysanoteuthis rhombus, assembly GCA_963457665.1. Lineage (NCBI taxonomy): Eukaryota > Metazoa > Mollusca > Cephalopoda > Oegopsida > Thysanoteuthidae > Thysanoteuthis > Thysanoteuthis major. The sequence goes on along the minus strand of OY735234.1, from coordinate 5,339,635 downwards.
GTCGGTTTAGTGAGTTTTATCCATCTCTGCCCAGTGCCAGACTAAATAAGGTTCAGAACATATCCACTCTCTCTCTGTCTCTCTCTGTCTCTCTCTGTCTCTCTCTGTCTGTCTGTGTCTCTCTCTCTCTCTCTCTCTCTCTCTCTCTTTCTCTCTCTCTGTTCCTTTCTTCTAGAATTCATCTCAGTGCAATCGTCTTTTCTCTCTGTTTTATCGAGCACACAAACTCTAAACATTCGTTAAGTCCGTGTGCATAAGCTATTTATGAGAGAATTCCTGTGACTTTGCACCCCTTGAATCCAACTTCAGTGACCAAACATACTATTTATCGATTTAGACATAATGGATGGATTATAAAGTTCTTTTGATATTTCTTTAATTCAAATGCTTTTGTTTCGTTTTTTTCTAATGATTTGGTGAATTGTACAGGTGACATCTACATGAGAATACAAGCTTTTCCGATATCACATACTCAGAAGTAATACACTGAACAGGATCCACAAAAATTCACATACACAAATATACACAACCGCTCACACACACACACACACACACACACACACACACATATATATATATATATATATATATATATATATATATATATATATATATATATATATATTACTATGAAACAATAAATCAGTAGCCTAAACTTTTCACTGTATAATCCATGTGATATATAGCGAGCAGTAGTATGAGACAATTGACAAGATGGAGATCTTTTAGGTAAATGGATATTTTTTTATCTTCGTATATATATATATATATATGTATGTATATATACACGCACACACACATACCTAAATATATGTATATATGTATTTATTTCAAGGGGTTTCAGGCCACTGGGGAAATCTTATCCAAGTGCACTTATCAAGTTTCTCAGCAACGCCCACATATGTGCATGAAATCGGACCGGGGTTGTTCACTTAGGTCAATGGAGAATCTCTGGAACTCAACACAGAATGGGAGGATGGGAATCCATATCTCCGCACAGAATTGAAATATTCTAGCTACCATTAAACTTCCAATAAAATCTCGCAGCTTGCACCAGGAAAAAGTACTACGACGACTATATATGTGTGCATGTTCACAGCCATCAACCCCCCCATATATATATATATATATATATATATATATATATATATATATATATATATATATATATATATATATATACATATATATATAAGAATTACAAGGTTATAGAGCCGGTGAATGTCAAAATTTCATGTCAAACACATTCATCAACAACTTACAGATTAAGCTCCCTTTTCCATGAAATATAAAAAAGATATCTAACTTTTTCCACAATTTAACAATCTTTCCTTTATGTCAATTTTTAGTTAACCTGATAAGTGCATCATGTTCAAACTGTTGACATTCATCGGTTATGTATTCTTGTAATTTTTATTTTTATACGTTGATAGCTCTAATTACTATGTTGAATATTGAGCATTGTGGTTAAATATCATCAACAGGGGATGGAAATCTGTTTTCAATTGCTTTCTTTTTGTATTTCAACGGAGGGAAAAGAACCTTATGAACTCCATATATAACCAATTGATATTTTTCACCTGCCTTGCAATATTTTTGCAGCCTTAATGACAAGAGAATCGTGTCACTTGTTATTCTGCGAATTACTGTGCGTATGAAATATCCCTTGCAATATCGTTATATATATATATATATATATATATATATATATATATATATATATATATATATATGCATGTGTGTGTGTGGAATAATTAATTGCGTTATCTCGTATAAAAACTCATTTGAAATGATTTCCTGTTGTGATACGATTAATATATCGCTCAATTTTGACATCACAAATGGAATAAACAATTAAAGAAAATGGGGCTGCTGCAGGAATCGAGCCTGCCATCGATACGGTAGCTGCTTCAATGTAGCGATGCTCTTACCATTGTGCTAAACAGACTGTCGGTAATACAAAGGCCAAATAACTGCTTTCAACCCAAATTCTCGTCTCTTTTATTCTCGGTATTTTTAGTCTCTTTCAATGCGACAGTATGTATTTCAGAAGCAGACATATTTAATCTGATGGAACTAATTATAAATTTAAGTTTCTAAAAAACATATTTATAATTCATTCTGTCAGATCACATACCTCCATTTCTTGAATATATATATATATATATATATATATATATATATATATATATATATATATATATATATTTAAATTGTGTTGGATTATATTGAAACTTTTATTCAAAATGATATCCCGTTAATACATAGAGAATTATCATTGAGCCTAGAAAACGTAAATAGAATGCTCAATTAAATAAAAGGTTGTGTTTGTTCTGCTCAATGGTAAGAGCAACGGTACGTCGAAGTGGCTACCCTATCAGTAGCAGGTTCGATTCTTGCAGCAGTCCTATTTTCTTCAATTTATATATTCTATTTGTGTTGTCTAGGCCAAGTGATATTTTAATCGTGTATTGACAAGACATCATTACAAATAAGAGTTTCAATATAATTCTATCTATAATTATTCTCTCGGATCATATATCCATTTCTTAATACATATATATAATGGAGTAAGGATTCGCTACACAAACACGTTTATGTTTCTGCCTTGTTTAGGCTTCCTCAGGCAAATGATTCGGTCTATTTTAGATTCATATCCGGATCTATCTTTCTCGGTGGTAGGATCATCCTTTTATTCCATTTATACATGTTTTTGTTTAATGGTTGGTTATTGCCTGCTGTAATTTTGTTTTATTTAATATAAGTCTGCTGGCAGTAATAGATTACAAACTAAGAGGGTATGGTTTGGATGTTTTCGTTATCAGTATGTGGTTGGTCTATCAGTCTTTTGCGGGATGTTTCCTCTCTAAGAGTATTTCATTCTCATTGAAGTATGTTTCCCAGTGTTAGAGTTCCTTTTTATAGGACCTTAGCTATTAATTCGATTATATTGGGTTTGGTCTGTTTCCTCATGTCTAAGATGGTTATGGTGATTGGATTGATCATTAAGTGGGCTATGTGAATAAGATGGTTATTTTAAATATATATGTACATGGGTTAATGAGTTATGTTTGTTGGTAGGAATTTTGAGCGATGCAAGCATATTAACGCTATTTCATTTTTCGTTTGATCATTCTGTTTTTTGCGGGGGGTTCTATTGGCAAAGATGAGGATTTCAAATTTTTCATTTTGGTGTAGTTGTCATGAGGTTTCAATATTTTTTCACGTTTACATTTGTTTTAATATTTTCCATTTTACTGTAAGTTTGAGATCGCTATCACACAGTCTCCAATAATATGTCGACAGTGATGAGCTATTTTTATATTTTCCATTTGTAAAAAATTATACATGGTTTCCTAATCTAAGTTTAAAGGGTATTTTCGATATTCTTAGATAATTTTTACACTTGCAATCTGATTTAGAATGCTTTCTTGATTGGTATATAATCTAATTACTCTCTTGTCATGTTTGGTAATTAGAATATTTAAAAAATTCAAGGTCTACTCTTGATCGAATAAATGTTTTATGCTGAATTTATTGAGCACTTTATGAAATAAACGCATCATACTTTGGATATTGTATTATATTATGTTATACTATATTGCATCCCAGATTTGTACCATTCATATATATATGTATGTAT
>OY735234.1:5288492-5330992 GCA_963457665.1 Thysanoteuthis rhombus | reverse complement strand
GAACTTACTAACAATGGCTTGTAAGACTGATTCACTATCAAATGAACCACTGCTACTATTTCCGCTAACATTATAGTAATTGCTCTGATCGCAATTATGAATTAGGACATTATGCTGATTAAGCTGATGATAATGTCGACAAAGTATTTCCAAGGAACACTACTATAGTGCAAACTGTACAGCATTGGTTCAAACGGTTCACGTCTGGAAATATGGATACCAATAATAAACCTCGAGGAAAGACGAAAGCTGAAAGAATCAGTCTTGTAGCATCACCTGACATTTCTCCGACAGATTATTATCTTTATACGCCAGAGATATCAGAGAAACCAATAAAAAAAATATAAAATGGCAATGGCCTGGTCATGTTGTGCTGTCAATGTTGTAATATATTGAATGCAAAATACGGATTATCTGCTACCAAAATGAAAATTTGTCATCAGTTCCTCTTTTTTCTCTTTTCTAAAGGTCTCCTCTGATTTTGTACGTATTTACTAATCAATTCGTCTGGGACATAATATTTAGTTAATGTCTTTTAAAAGTTTCAAAGAATATCTTTAAAAATACAAGCTAACACCGTTATATGCTACTTTAGCCAACGCAAAATTCAATTACCATGATCTGAAAGGACCAAGATTCATTGTAATTATTCCAGTTGATAATATTAATCGCTTGACATGAATCTGTGTTAGATGAGTTAAAGATTGGAATTAATTGATCGCGTAAAATAGGGTTTACGCCCTCAAACAAAATTATCTTTTTAAGCATGGATTCTAAGATCAGGTTTATGCAAGCTTTTGGAGGATTTCTAATTTTCAATGAATGGAATTTCTTGCATCATTAGATAGTCATAAAAGTATTTTCCCACATTTGTGCAACATTTTCTGTTAGATTTTGTTATCCATCGAAAGATAACGATTTCAGCTTTGATTTCAGGGATTCTTTGAAGAAATATTCAGCTTATTGTCCCCCCTGAAGAGACTAAGATCGCAAGGAGCCGAAGAATTAATTGAGTCGAGAGGTCAGGATAGTACGCTACATGTGAAAGACTTCCTATCCTGGCTTCTTGATCGCTTGCTGCGTCGCATTTGCAACTTGAGGATGGGTGTTGTCATGCAGAAATATCACTGGTCGGTCTTCTTGAACAAAAATAATGTATTTTTTTTTCCGATGGGTCCTTCAATTTAACCAATTCCTCGCTTAAGCATTGCCCAGTAAGAGTTTGACCCGGTTCCATAATTCATAAGGAAGGATTCACTTTGAATTCCACAGAACACTGAGGAACATTATCCCGCCCTCCGCTCCGATAGATTCTGTGAAGTTTGTGATGTTGAATGCTCTTCCGGATGTAGTCATGAATTTCTTTGTTTGGGGTCCCCGTTTTCAAAGAGTTTTTATTGCTTGCGACCATTTCATCCAAAAATGACTTTTTGGGGTTGATGTACAAGAAGAGGATAAATGTTCAAACACTGAATGATCTTCATTTCCATTACTGGAAACCATTAGCAAAAGCTGTCAACATAGGTTTCTTCAGTTTTAAAGTTGGTACAGCTAGCTCTGTATGTATGCATCATGCACCAATGGAGCTAGAGGGCAGAAAATTTCAGCATGTACCCCTTATAATATCCAGAGAAAATATTTTTTGAAAATTCCACCGCGAATAGTTTTAGTGTGCTTGAAGGGGGGGGGATTTCAAATGTCAGTTTATGCTAAACTGATCACTTAGCATTCACGTTTGTTCTTTTGGTTTGTTTTTTTATTCAATTTTTTTTTTAGTGATAACTGTTCACCAGAAGGAGAGAGAAGTAACTTATTCACAGTTCACCCGTTTTCCAATTTTTTTTAATTGATCAAAAGCATAGGTTTCTTACGAGTGACTTACCAAACCTGATTTTGTAAAAGTCATTTCTCCAACTGATTTTTCTCTGAAGCTTGTATACTACTTACTACTTACTACAGTTGAGTGATTACACAAGCAGTAAAGAGCTGAGTAAACTTCAAAAACACTTTTTTTCTCTAATATTCCAGAAAAGATGGTACATGGCGTTTTTTAATCAAATATCTCTCCCTTTTAACCACTTAACACTGATATCAATGTTTCCAGTAACAATTCAAAATTGGTGTTACTTCAGCAGCAACAATAAAGTATTTGGGTGTAGCTTAAACGAAGAAAGCAAAAAAGTCGGCCAACACATGAACTTCAGAAACACAAAAATCATGTGCAACAATCATATTGAGAACAAGAACATAACTGTCAAGATAGAAAATGCAAAACTCGGCAAGGTACACCACAACATCAACCGAGGACAACGAATCTCCGTGAGATCTTCAAAAGAGAAAGAAATCAAGCGAAGAATCTCTCTGGGATGGCAAAACTATGGCAGAGCAAGCTCAACTTTCAAAAACCAGACGATCCTAATAATCCTGAAAAGAAGAGTATATAGCCAATGCATTCTCCCGGTAGTCACTTATGGAGCTGAAACATGGAACCTTACCAAAAGACGGACCAACAAACTGAGAAGCCTGCAGCGTGCACAGGAGAGAATCATGCTCAACCTTACATGGAGAGACCACAAAACAGCAGAGTACATTAGGAAGAAAACGGGAGTCTGAGACATCATAGAAACTATTCAAAAACTCAAATGGCAATGGGCAGGCCATGTTGCAAGATGGACATCATGACTAACAACATGGATCCCTAAAGATCACATGAGAAACTGAAGCCGATAAAACACAAGATGGAGAGATGAAATAGACAAATCCAGGATACTGGCTCCGTGACGCCAATGATAGAGAATTGCAGCGAATCCTGGGGAAGGTTTATGTCCAACGACGGACGTTAAAAGATTGATGATGATGATGATGATGATGATCATCATCATCATCATCATCATCTTTAAGCTAAGTTTGGGCACTCTAGCCAACTGATTTAACATTGAGCCTAAAAAATGTATAATCTTTATTCACGTCTAAAGTGTCTAGCCCTCAAACGTGTATAATTTGTGGTAGAGAAATATTAACTTTCAATCACGATTTTTAAGTCGGAATTATGTTATAGACGCGAAACAAAAGATTCTAAAACGATTATCAGGACTTGATCTCCTCCAACCGAACCAAGTTCAGGGACTGAACCTTAATTCTTTGGTCCAAATTAAAGGCTTTTCTCAACGTGACATTTATACAACCAAGCGCTCTTTAATGAAAGTCCCGGACTCTCATTAGCAAATGCTTTTTATGAATTTATACGGCACAGATCTGAAATGTAAGAGGAATCAAGATGCAGGTTGTAAGTCTCAACCGACAAGTGACCCTAAACAGACAATCTAATCTGTCACTTCTGGTCCACCCGCATAATGACCAGTCACTTTGAAACAACATCTGGATGTACATATGGCTATATTGACCACCTATCTTGGTAGTTGCCTTACCTGGATGGGTGGTTGTTTGTTGTGAAATCTTGGGGGAAAAGAGAGACAGGGAGAGAGAGAGAGGGGGGGAAATTAACGCTATCAGTAATGGTAGTAGAGAGGGTAGTTATAATGATGACGCCCACCTTGAGGATCAAACAACCGACTCTTGCTCGGGATGTGCGACATAAAATTAGCAGTAACGGAGAAAATGACCCGAGCTTTATTTACAAGTATAAAATTTCTGCCCCTCTATGTTAGCATAATTCAAGGATGGTGAGAGCTATGGCCACAAAATTGTGTGTGCACTCTTTGCACGTTTTCTAACTTATTAGTTAATGAAAGAAGTACGCTCAATGGAGAGACCAAAAGACAGAGCAATGCATCCTGGAGAAAACAGGAGTCTAGGACATCAATCAGAGACATTCAAAAACTCGAATGGCAATGGGCTGGCCACATTACGAGATGGAGAGATGAGCTTGACAAATTCAGAAAGTACTGTCTCCGGGATGCCCACGATAGAGGATTTTGGTGAATCCTGGGGAAGCTCAATGTCTAACGACGAACGTTAATGAAATGATGATGATGATGATGATGATGATGATGATGATCTTGGCTCTTTCGGTTCACTTTCCTCTAATTCTGTCTTCCTCTTCTCTTTTCTCTGTTCCTTTCTTTTTGTCTACCTTCCTATTGTCCTTTCCTTCTGTTCTCTTTCCTCCATTCATCTCTGTCTTTTTACCTTACTCTAATTCTCTTTTTCTCTCCTCCTCCCAGTATTTCTCTCTTTCTATTCTCTTTCCTCTCTTTCTCTCTTTCCGTTTAATGTTCTCTTTCGCTTCTCTTTCCTCTGTGTCTCTTTTTCTGTTTACCTTCATCTCTCTCTCTGTTCTCTTTTCTCCCTTTATCTCTGTCTGCTTACCTTACTCTAATTCTTTTCGCTCTTCTTCCCGGTATTTCTCCGTTTCTCTCTTTCCGTCTATTTTCCTCTAATTCTCTCTTTCTTTTCTCTTTCCTTTGCTTCTCTCTCTCCGTTTACCTTTCTCTAATTCTCTATTTCTCTCCTCTTTCTCATGCTTCTCTCTTTTCGTTTATCTTCTCTTTCCTCTGCTTCCCTCTTTTTGTCTACCTTCCTCTAATTTTCTCTTTCTCCTACTTTCCTTTTTCTATTTACCTTTTTTCTTCTCTGCTTATGTGAATAAACTGTGTTTTAAAAAAAAGTGAATTATGTGTGGTTTGAAAAAAGCATGTATATACCCTACATCATTATGATACCCCATTTGAAATAACGAACAATATGTATGAAATCATAGCTGAAAGCGAGGTGATATTTGATCAATACTGTTGGGATGTTAATATTACTGTTTTGCTATTTAAAATCCTCGAAACAGTTAAAATGTTAACAGCTGATGTTCACAAGAAGAGAAGTTTTACACATATTACCATAATAACAAAGTACGTGCAAAACATCAAAAAAATGTTTATGCAAAACATTGAAAGAAAAAACACTGAACAAAACTACAGAGATTTCATTAACAGATATTGGGAAATGAGTGGCTGGAGCGTCACAAAAAATGTGTGCAAAGATTTTTTAATGCGTTTATTATCTAAAGCTGTAAAGCTTTCTTGACTATATACATACATACATACATACATATATATATATATATATATATATATATATATATATATATATATATATATATATATATATATATATATATATATATATATATATGTATGTATATATATATATATATATATATATATATATATATATATATATATATATATATATATATATGTATCATCTTGTTCACGCTTCGATTCATACGTCAGCAAAATCACCAATCAAAACTTCCGTTGCAGCTGTTCACTTCCGTTTGGGTTTACGTCCGATTTGCGACCGTTTTCTTCGCATGCTTTTTTTAAATCAATTTTTCCTATGACTTTTTATCATTATTCTGTTGGTTTTCCGCCGTAGGAACAGAATTTCGATGTGAATAGTTTGCATGAATCGCTAGCGGAGGAGAGAAAAATCAACTGTGCATTTTCAGTCTTCTGAGTGATCTTCTTGGTTATTGATAATAAATAGCTGACATCAGGGGACGCGAATTTTGAACCCAAGAAGAAATACTGTCATCTTCCTTCCTCTTCGCCGTGAAAAATATCCCTTTAAAACAGAATAAGTAATTTGTACTTTGATTGCAAGTGATTTAGTGATACTCAGTGAAATATTTATACTTTGATTTATTCATGTGATAAGACTTGTGAACATTATAGGAACTAGATGAATAACCGCCTTAAGGAGTAAATTGCAGTTAAAGAGGGGTTCTCCTATTGATAATCGGCGTGGATTTACAGTATCTGTTTGAACAGTGTGAATGATCTTTTTTATATCTTATCGCTAATCAGTTTTATTTATATACTTTTTGTTTACTACACTGCTAACCGAAGACCAATGACACTATTTGCTCTCTACTCAGTTTATTTAATAAGTATCTGTTTCAATGTTGGACCGGTCACATGCAATTATGTTATTTACTTTTTGCTTTTATTCTTAGTTTGCTTTCTATCTATCAGTAGGAGATTTTCAACAAGAATATCCATTTATTTCTTTATGAATAGGCTATTCAAGTAGAAAATATAGCATTTTAGTTTTTATTAGTCATATGTATAGATTGAGTAATGTCCCTTCTTACCCTTCTGTACCTCTGTAGTCGATTTTGACATGGGGTGTTTTCACAAATCCAAGGATTCCTGTGTTTGTTTTTTTTGTTTTGTTTTGTTTTTTTTACGAAATGTGTAACAAACTTGTTACTCTCATTTTCTCTTTCAGAAACCGCTCACGTACTTCAAAAATCTTCGATAGACAAGTTGGGGGGAATTGGAGCCGATGTTCTGAAAGACAGTTGTACAATAGAGTGAATGATGTCATCACATCCACACTATGAGTGATACTATAGTTGACAAAAATATAACCATTTAAAAATGGATTTGAACTATGAATCGACTTCCCACCAAAAAATGCATTCGGGGTGGGGTGGGGTGATTTTTCAAAACTAATTTGCGAAAAAACTTGCCCAGGGGACACAGAAGTAATTTCATGTGCTTGTGGCATGTGGTTTTTGCGGTAGACGAGTACATACGGACATTTGGTGAATTATAATAAGATGAAATTTCTTGGCTGATCAATTTAGTGTGAATTGTACTGCATTTTTTAGATTTGAGGTGTCAAGGCTGACCACCAGGGAATAGATGTCAGAACGTTTGCTTTTTACTGCGAATCTGAGCCAGCGGTTTGAACAGTTAGAGTTTTTAACATCTGAGATCAAACTTACAAATCAATATTATGTGTGTGTGTATATATATATATATATATATATATATATATATAGATAGATAGATAGATAGATAGATAGATATAGATATAGGTAGACAGAAATATATATCATATGGAGATGCATGTATGTTTATATATATATATACACACACACACAAACACACACACACACACACACATATATATATATATATATATATATATATATATATATATATATATATGTATATATGAGTGTGTATGTGCGAGTAAAAGTGTAAATGAGGTTTTATCCAAGTGATTGGAGAGTCTGATCAAACTGATGATTCTGATCATCTATCACGTAAACCCAGAGCTTCATCTATATCGCTGGACATTTCATATATCCCTCAAAATTGCTCCACCGGGAAATTAAAAAAAATAACATTTTTTTCTGTCAAGTTTTCTGTCTTTACCAAAGGTTCTCTTAACGTTTTGGTTTGGGCAAATATATCTCTTGGTACACACTCTAAAACACATGCCACATACGTACTACGGACATACTCGCGTATACAGTCAGCCAGAAAGTTGTGGAGCCGAAAACAAAGGTGGTAGACACCAGTGAATATCCGATCGTGATTAGTGGGAAGCGATCAGTGATAGATTAAATCCTCCAATCAGTCTATGATTTGTCTGAGGACAGAAACAGGGGTTCAAGTCACAACTAAACCATCCGACGAACAATTAAGAAGTCAAGATTTAGGCACAGATGAAAATTAAAGTTTCTTGCTCCGAAAATAATCCACAAACTACGTAGACTAAAATTTACAAGATTTCTTTAGTCGTGGGAGGAAGAACGACAAGAAAAAATGCTTCGTAGATGGCGAAGGTAGCCACTAGTATTACAACTATGGCCCACGATTTCGAATCATAGTGGAGATGGTGTGCTCCTGGTTTGGTTGTTGTCTGATATCATGGCTTATTAACGGGAGGTATTGGGATCAGCAGCTAGCAGTTAATATTCCAGCAGGATAATGCTCTTATCAATGCTGAAAGAGTCATGCAACGATCTATTCAAGGACAAGTTATAAATGTGTGACCCATGGCTCGGATCTCAACATCGTTAAAAACGTATGAGGATAGTTTAAGAAGATTTTAGAAGGTGGGAAACAATTTAGAACAAAAAAAAAATGCCGCCTCAGCCGCTTGGAATTAAGTGCCTCATGAATTCCTCCATCGTTTGATCTGCATCATACGAAATCAGATTCTCCAAGTGAATAACAGAAATAATGATGCAATATTGTATTAATAATAAAGGTTGTCGATAAAAAAACAATACGATTGTAAATAAAATGATGAAATTAGCAATGAATTTTGTTGATGAACTGATTGATATAACCAAACTAAGTAGTTAATTTAAACCTTTTTTTATAAACGATTTTGTTGATATATCTGTATGTATAAGTTACGGTCAGGACAGATGCACGTATGATTAATTAGGAAGATACGAACAGTGAATTAATTGGAGTTTTTCGCCTTTGAATGGAAGCTTTTCCTTGGGTTTAAAGTTTTGTGGTGTACTGTATGTGTGCGTATACATCCATCTATCTATCTATCTATCCATCTTTTTTTCTGATTTTCTTCCGACTAGGCTTTATTCCTTTTCTGTTTTCTTTGGCTTTCTTTTTCTCTAATTCTGTTGTCATTATGTGTTCTTCCATTTGTTACTGAATTAACTTTTCCTTTTCTTTGTTTCCACTGTATTCAACTCCACCCCCCGTCTATATATATATATATATATATATATATGTGTGTGTGTGTGTGTGTGTGTGTGTGTGTAAAGACGACGGATGTTTCTTCGTAATTTTGCAATGACTTTATTCGTCAGTTAGTAACATTTTTGTGACTTTTTTCTCACTGACATTTGTTCCATAGGCCCCTGAACAATTGTTTCCAACGAGCTTAAAACTTTGGTATACAGGTAATTGACAGGAGGCTGAACAACGGATAGGTAGGGCTGACTTCTGGTGATCCTTGAAGGTCAGTTTAGGGTCAGATCAGTTTTGGCAGTTTCAAAATGCAGGGAGATGGCTGCACTTCAGGGGCTGCAACTTTTTGTACAAAGGTAACTTGGTCCCAGGATTAACATAAGATAGGTGGGACTGACCTACGAAGCCCTTACCGGTCATTTTAGGGTTTGAACAATTTACACCCTAAGTAGTAAGTTCCTATCTGTGGATTCATTTATTTCTATAAAATACCACTGGTGGCGATAAGGGTCCAATGGTTACAGTCACGGGTAATCAACAGCCAAGCAATTTAATTTCATGAAATCTGTGTAGAATGAAATTCACTTTCCAGTATTATTAGATTTGGAGCTTTTTATCCAGGCAACGCTGAGAACATCAGATATACATTTAGGGGAGGTGACGTTTGATCAACACTGCTGGGGAGCCATGTTGATGTAACTGTTTTGTTTTTAAATCCCCGAAACGGTTACATGGTAAATAACTGATGATCCAAAGAAGAAAATTACACACAGTACCATAATATCAAACTTTAGGTAAAACATAAGGAACACCGAGGATTTGATATATTTTGCGTTTAAAGCTATAAAGTTTTCTAAACTATATATATATATGTATATATGTACATCCTTTCGTTCTCTCTCTTCCCTTACTGTCTGTCTTCCCTCTCTCTCTCTCTCTCTCTCTCTCTATATATATATATATATATATATATATATATATATATATATATATATATATATATATCCCTCTACCCCCTCTCTCTCTCCATATATATATATATATATATATATATATATATATGTATTGTGAGAGATTGCCACAGCAGTAGGAACATTGACAACATAGCTGATGTATGGATTTTCCTCCACCTGAGCAGCGAGGCCTGCTTACCCAGGGCCAACCCCATCCTTCAAATCAAAGGTTAGCATCCTATTGTCCACCAAAGTGGCACAGACGGGAGAATGATTCCACGGACGTACGCTCAAGAGGAGTGCCTTTCTCCTTGCAGATGCATGCTTGCTGTCGGGGTCTGTCGACCATCTGCAGGAGTATTCCGAAAGTAAGGTTAACTCATGGTAGAACAACTGGGCGTGAACAATCTGCCGCTGGTAGAAACTCCGAATAGTACAGTTTTCAGTATATATTTCTTAGTACAAATACACTGTATAGTACAGCTGCTTGTTGCTCTAAATAAAGATCTCAGACGCTCCAACATAGTAGATTTGCGATCCAACAGCATAGTAAACTCGAGCCCAGGTCCAAGTCACACCTCTCAAAAAGAAAAAAGAGAGGGCTTGAATACTTATGAAGTTATGACTTATTATTAGGGCTTACTTCCCGCCTGCTTATCTATTTAGTCTTTTACTTATTTGTTTAGCTAGGGGGGGTAGCTGGCTTTGATTTAATGTATTCTTGTTTTTATATTGTTTTAGTTTCTGTCTCTTTCAGAGATTAAGTATTTTGTCACATCTATGTCTGAAGAAATAGTCTTGTAAACTTATCATATCGTAATGTTGAAAAAGAACTAATATTTTAGTCAATATTTATTTATTGGGTGTCCCTAAAATCCTTGTGAGCTTTAGAAAAATTATTGCTTAGCATATACAAAAAATAGAACTATATAGTATATTGCATATGAAAACTTTAAGTTCTATAGGAGTGGGTTTCGATCCTCAATCATCAACATAACCAACATCATCCCCATTACATCGTTCGAACTGATTTGCGAACTCTCTGAAAACATAATTCAGTTGCTCTTCTTTGATTGTTTGAATTGCAATTGTAATCCTGGCTTTGAGGTCACCAGTTGTTCATTGAGTTTTTATGAGGTGCATCTTTTCCAGAATGAGTAAGGAACTTTTCTCTCACAGCTGTTACCGATTTCAAATCTGTCAGCTAGTGTACGCAATTAACCTTTTCCTCGAAAGTTGCTATTTTTGACCCCTCAAACAATTTGTAATAAAAGTCAGAATTAGCACCATAATTATCAAACTACTACATTCAAATCTGTACAAGATGGGCTATCACATACTATTTACTGTGGGTTTTTAATATTTGTATATTTATAGTTATTATCGTTTAAAAGTGCAAAAGGAATTTAAAGACACCTAGTATCGTCTCGAAGTATTCACGACCATGTGCACACGCAAGCTTCTTTTATTCTGATCAGTGTTATTTTTACGTGTTGTCTTATCTTATTACTTTTTATTCTATAATTTTAGGCTCTTGAAGCATGTAATTTAGTTTTATTTGTATCTGATTTTGTAATTATATTCTTCATCATGGAGTTCGCACGCCGTTTTACCAGAGCCCTGTTTCGGGATATTAAAAAATTAGACAGCCATGACACTCACCGTCATTTTTAAGTATATCTCCATGAAAATATGTACTCCATAATCTTAACAAGTTTTGAAGCAAATCAACTCTTTTTATGCTTTTATTATTTTGTTGGTATGGATGTAGATAGAAGTAAAATTATTTTGCATATAGTTATTTAATGTGAGTTACAGATATATTCAGGTCAAATCTGAAGTAAGATTTTCATTTATGCTTATATCTATTCCAATTAAATTCAATGGTGAATTTATATCTCTATGAATACAACAAATCCAAAATCTTAATTTGACTTTAATGATAATCATATATATATATATATATATATATATATATATATATATATATATATATATATATATATATATATATATGTATATATATATATATATATATGTATATATATATATGTATGTATATATATATATGTATATATATATATGTATATATATATATATATATATATATTATTATTATTATTATTATTATTATTATTATTATTATTATTATTATTATTATTATTTTTATTAAGAAATGCATATATGATCCAAGAGAATGATTATAAATTGCATTATATTATACAGAAAAACTATTTGAAATAATTTCCTGTTATTACACGATTATATGGTGAACGTATCATTTGGCCAAAACAACATAAATGGAATAATAATAATAATAATAATAATAATAATAATAATAATAATAATAATAATAATAATAATAATAATAATAATAATAATAATATACGTACGTATATGTATACATAAAAATGTGTAAATATATGTATATATATATATATTTACACACATATATACACATATATATATATATGTTTATATTTGTATGCGTATATATTTATATATATCCACATATATATGTATATATTCATATTTATGTATGCATATACACACACACATATATGAGAATTTATATATTTGTCTTTTTCCTGAATTCATGCCACATTTCATAAACTTCATTTATCCTTTCCACTTCTTCCTCTTGTTTTCTCTTCTCTCTACCTGTTGCTCCTTCTTCTCCTTATTCCCAGTGTCTCACTCCCTATAGTCTCTTTGCCTTCACTTTCTCTTCCCGTCCATATATCCTTCTAGTTTTCCTTTTTCGAGTGCACACGCCTTTTTGTCGTTCATTTGTTCATTAATCTCCCTTATTCACGCTGCCATCTTAGATATCCGTTAACACCAGCGTTCACTCAACCAGGAAAGACACACAATAATCTATCAATCTATCTATCAATCTCTCTCTCTTTCTCTCTCTCTCTCTCTCTCTCTCTCTCTCTCTCTATATATATATATATATATATATATATATATATATATATATATATATATATATATATATATATATGTTCATCTGGAATTATCTGTTTTGAATATTTTGTGGAACGGTTGCTCGGCCTCGATAAAACCAATCAGAAAGGACTTCACAACGTGGATAGACACTCTGCGGGGCCTTATTCTGTGCTAATGGAATGCCACTGAGTGGCCCTGTGTACTGAGTGACTGTTGCATTCACCATGACTCAACTAAGTCACTCTTTAAGTCTTATGCAGTTTTGGGGGTTTGTTTTTTTCGATAGAACATTGAATCATCATGGTCTATCGGCCCCCACTGCAGTCCAGTTGTGACTCTCGACTTTTGCAAGTAACTATAATGATTTCAGACCGTGGAGTTGATATAAGGATGCAGCTTACATGGAAAGAAGATATTGCAGGCTGTTTTGAAAAATGGTAAGAAATCTTGGATAAATGAGAGAGAGGTCCCAAACTGAGAACTTTATTGTGGACTGCGGCGTCATTGCCCTAGGTAGGCTACCTTTCGTTGATATCAAATGGCCGAAAAGTTTGCGGACAGAGTTCGAGCAACTCAGATTATGATAATGACAAATATTTAAGTTCTTGCCTTTCTCGTTGCTTTATGATAGTCGTCTTTGAATGGTCAAACAGATAAATTCTCACGAATAAGTTTGGTGAATATGATTGATACAACTAAAAAAAAAATCTTTTCCTTCGACTATTAAACAATAAACTCCATACGTGAGATTCCGAAACACTATGTCATCAGAAGACTGTTGACGTTTACACGACAGATTCAATTTCAAAGGAATATCATGAAATAACTTTAATGACGGAAATTCATTGGAAATACGTTATTCAACTATAAATTTTGCTTACCGGGTTTTAAAATCAACTGCACTGGTACTTATAAAACTCTTGTTGATTCCTGTGACTCAATGATTACAATAACCAACAAGATCTTGTTATCTTAAACGAATCGACTGCGCAACGAGAACGAAATGAGACATTGATCATTTTCATTTATTTAGTAAACAAATTCCTTTATTGATTAGAAATCTCTGTTTCTCAAACACAAGTTCCTCATTTCGTGAATATAATCTAATCTGACCTTTAAAGTCAACCAACCAGTTGAAACGATACTAAATCAAAAGTATATTTTACCTGCGTTTTTTTTTCTCTCTATTTTTTGTCGTATTCACGACAATTTCAGTGCGAAGTGAAAAGCGATATTCAACCATCCATCTTTTCTGGTTACATTAATTTGAACCCCGATACAATCAAGTATAACTTTTGACATTCTGGACAGCCTGATACTTTTGCCTTTACGATTATATTGTATTTTGTACCCAGATAAAATCAAAGGTCAGTATTGACACTCTTGGCAGCTTGGTACTTTTGAAATAAAAATCTTTTTCGATGTATGACCATTAGTATTCGACTGACTCTTATTTTTATTCACTAACATTCGTGGATTGTTTTGTTTTTTAACAAATTTCTGTTACAACTTCTCAGTATCTTTCCCTTATTGTAAAATCTTTGTTAAAATTGCAATTGACCATCAATATCAGAGATTTCTAAAATCCACACTCTGGTTAAGGAATTACACTCTTTCAAAAAGTTATAGTGGGCGTTTCTCAAATCTAATAATGGTCTTGACAAATGAACTGAGCTTTTGTTGCACTCGATATATATGGCTATTTATACACTTTTTCAAAATGCTTGAGGTAAAATACAAGAAGTAACGAGGGGTTGAACTAAATGTAATTTATCACTAATAGCAATTGCTCCAATTAATTGGTAACAATACCCGAACGCAAACCTTACATTATTTGATTAATCACCAGAAATGTCTGTATAAAAGCTTTTTAAATTGCATTCCCTTCGCTTTTAGTTGCTTCGTGTATTTTACCACCCCATTCCAGAATTGTGATATTACTTTCCGAATAACCTAATACAGTCATACCTAATCTCAAAGATCCCAACATATTAATACTCTGCAAATATTTCCTTATCTAAAATATTGATTAAAACTGATAACAGAACTCAAGTTGGATGCTGTCAGGCTTTCTTATATAAATCGCTTTGATAAAATAACTTGATATCAACACATGTTCATTGCATAGAGTAATTAGCTAGCCAGTGAAGTAAAAAAAAGTTGGGAATTGAGGAAGACAATTTTTTTCGGCCGGAGCTTTCCTTTTTAATGACAACAAGCCAAGTGCCCTTGGGCTGCACAGTATGTTAAATTGAGCA
This sequence comes from Thysanoteuthis rhombus, assembly GCA_963457665.1. Taxonomy (NCBI): domain Eukaryota; kingdom Metazoa; phylum Mollusca; class Cephalopoda; order Oegopsida; family Thysanoteuthidae; genus Thysanoteuthis; species Thysanoteuthis major. The sequence continues at coordinate 5,316,352 of OY735234.1, read as the reverse complement.
TCATTTGGCGTCGGGCAGTCTGACAGCCATATGTTCTTTGTCCGGTCTGACCATTTCTTGGCGCGTAAGAGAAGTCTCGAAAGAGTTGAGTTATATTCACAGATATATTTGGATATCTATGCGATGATTTTTAAAGAAGAAACTTCTGAATTTGTTTAAGAGTCCATTACTTCAAATGGTGGTAGGAGATATTTTTCTCAGTAAAATCACTTTCAAGTCGAAGAGTGTATTGTTACTAATAGAGAAACAGAAAAAGTTTACACTGTTCGTTATATAAGTAGATCATTCAAGACCGAGTCTAAAACATGAAACTATTGGGACTGCATATGGTTTTACTATACAAATGTATTTCTAAAAAAATTGAAAGAGAAAAGGATTATCAGCGGTAAGAAATTAATACAAATATTACTCATGAAGTATGGATATTGAATGTTGGAAGTAAAATCATTGTTCATAATTTCCCTACAGAAATGTATTTAAAATGAGGAAGGAAGAGATAGCTATTGGTCAAGATTTAATGCAAACGTTACTGACAAGACAGGACTATTAGATGTAATTTCAGCGCTCATTCAAAACTATACAGAAATTCATTACAAATGATTTTAAAATTGAAATGTATGATAAAAAAATGTTTTGCAAATTACAATAAAAATACATTGATTATATGTAAGAAATTCAAGCGTTATGGACAGATAAGGCTAATATAGATAATCATTTTCATTTACATTCATTTCAAACGTTTGTCGCATCTTAATCTTCCACTAATCATATTACCTTGTTTGTTTTTATTTTGATGTGTTTTTTTCTAATTAAGTCGTCTCCATTATCCGTCAGGTATATGTTCGAAGAGTCCCAGTGGATGCCAATACAGTAGATAGTACCGACCCTTATGAATAGTATGTTTTCCTACTCATATACGATGAAATTTGATTTATATATTAAGAACAATGAACGATTAACAAAAAGCAATGTTAAGATGGAGCAATTATGAAATCTCGCCACCACCGTCGATAATTGAACAACCGTAGCGTCAAAAATATGGAAGAATGAATATGGTTAGAATAGATTCTATTTTGAAATATCAAAAAATTGTGTAAAAAACATCTAGGATCATCTAGAATCTAGATTTTTATTGGTAAATCCGTTGAAATAAGGCACCCAAAAGACAAATAAACCTTTACTTTCACAAATATAAAACACATTTTCAGTAAGAGCATTGATGCCTATATTTAAGTTTGTTGACAAAAGGGTATGGCCAGGAGCACTGTAACACACAAACACATAAACGAATACACATATATGAATGAAAAAATTAAAACGCTTTGCCTCCTTTCGTGGCTACGGTTCTTCATTATATTGAAATAAAAGTTATGTAAAAGTTAAAAGATTTGATTTTGCCCAAGATCTTAACAACCTCAGCTAACATTCATTTACTTTATTCTTTGTTGAGAACATTAAACTTTCACCTCAAGAAAGCGCTTTATGACTTCTCTTTGGCACATTCAAGTTCTCACCATCAATACTCTCGCACTTAGGAGTATTATTATTATGAATCGTTTATTTCTGGGGTTAGCCGTGGATAACTGAAACCGCAGATAATGGGGGCACTTTATTTTCTTTTGTTCTCTTACTTTCTTTTCTTTTGCTCTCTCTGTCTCTCTCTCTCTGTCTCTCTCTCTCTCTCTCTCTCTCTCTCTCTCTCTCTCTCTCTTTCTCTCTCTCTGTCTTTTGTTTTTCTTTCTTTCCTTGAGATATATCGACTGCCCTCTTTCATCCCGAACAGAAAAGCAAAAAAACTTACTGACTATATACTAATATCTTTCCGGACGGAAAAGAAAAAAAAAACCATTGCCTTAATCGTCCGACCCAGCAGTTTCCCACCAGGCCATTTCCCACTCCCTGTCAACCCCCAACCAATACATCCCGTTTCTCGGCCAAATGCTACCAAACGCCCGACCACTTCTCCGCCCAAACTAACCAGATTCCTCTAACCCGGGCTTGCAAACCAGTCAGCCAGCCAATAGTCCAACATGTGCCACCAGCAAAATTTCTTTTTTACTTACATTTGCTTATTATTGGTAATTTTTTGTTTTTTTGTTTTTGTTTTTTAGTTGGCTTCAGGGTGGAGGTTGATACTGGAAAGAGATGGGGTTGAATAGGGAATAGGGTAGGGATAGGGTAGAAGCATTGCTTGTTGTGTTAGGTGACCATAATGGCGGACAAGGCGGTGGCGGCAGCGGCGGTGGTAGTGGTGGTGGACTAAAAACTTATTCGAGGTATGAATTAGGTCAGCCGGTCCAGATAACTTCTCACCACTACTTCCACACCATACAAGCCCGCCATGCCAGTCTACTTCGACACTATCCGGGACATTCCCACCCCCAAAACCTTCACCATCATGTAATCGCCTCTCCACCAGCACCACCCAGACCTCACTAACGCTTGTGTGAGTATTGTAAGCTACTTTTACCTACCCCTCTCTCTGCCTCTTTTCTTTAGCTCTCGACTAATTTTTGTCGTTTTTTTTCAATTTTTTTCTTGACCTCTTTCTACTTTCTTTTCTTCTCTTTAAAGTCAGCGTCTCAGTGATATATATATACATACACACACACACACACACACATATATATATATACATGTGTGTGTGCGTGTGTGTGTGCGTGTGTGTCTCTCCCTCAGTCGCTCCTTGAACTTTCTTTAACGTCTCACACGTTTCATAAGGAGAGCTCTTCGTTTCTCTATATTAGTCTCTCTCTCTCTTTCTTCCCTAATTGCTTTGTTCTGCATTGCCCTCTCATTCTGTCGAAATCGAATTTTCTCCTCCCGAAATCTTTTCACACGCACACATACTCACCGAAACACACCCACACACACACCGACAGATACACCCACACTCACCCACACACTTACACACACAAACACATTTATACTCTCTTACACACGCATTCACTTGCTCTCTTATATTGTCGTCTTCGTAATACTTTTCTATCTAAAACAGCCTTTGCAAAGCGTTTCACCCGGGAGAAACCCTTGAAACAACATCCATGTCTTAGAATCCGACATGGAAAATACGCACTGTTCACGTAAGGACAGGAATTCGGTATAGAATTGTATTCAATGTAAAAAAAATATGGACAGTTCACGGTACACCAGCAATCTCACATACAAATATGGGTAGCTCACCTTACGTCAGCAATCCAACATGAAAATATGTACAGTTCATCGTATACCAGCGATCATGCATTCAAATATACATGCAGTTTAACTGTACATCAGCTGTCCAACTTGAAAATACATACAGTTCACGGTACGCCAACAATCTTACATCCAAATACATGCAGTTCCCCGTAAGTCAATAATCCATCATGAAACTATGTACAGTTCACGGTACGCCAGCAATCACGCATACAAATATACATGCAGTTCACCGTACGTCAATAATCCAACATAAAACTATGTACACTTCACGGTACGCCAACAATCTTACATACAAATACTTGCAGTTCACCGTAAGTCAATGATACATCATAGAACAATATACAGTTCACGGTACGCCACCAATCTCGCACACTAATATGTGCAGTTCACTGTACTTTAGCAATCTAACATAAGAATATGGACAGTTCACAGTACGTCAGCAATTCTGCGTGAAGAAATTTGTGCAGTTCTCGATATGTCAGCAAGGGCAGTAATTTCAGATATCTTAATCTTGAAATAATCGTCAGTGATCTTTTGAATAGAGGACAATATTTTTCTACAATCCCGTTGAACTTGTAACGTATACAGAAACCTTATTCTTTATTTCTGATTCATGTTGATTACTGAAGACCGTAGAATTTTAAAAAAAGCCACTGGAATTAAGATTAAACAAATAATAGTCAGAATATAATTCATAATCTTTTGACTACTTTTTCTTCTCTGTTTATTTGTTTTGGATCCGTCCCGAACAATGGACAAGCGAAAATCAAAATCAGTTTCTTGCAAAAAAAGTTGCTTGGCTTGACTTATTTTTTGAGAAATTAATCTGACTGAGAATACAAAACAAAGTATTGTTCTTAAAAAAAGTGGCTTGAATCCAAAAGTTGTTTTTCTTTTTTTTTTTTTTTTTTTTTTTTTTTTTTCAAGTAGCTACTTACTAAGCTTCAAGTATCAAATTGCCTCCGGTGTTTACGTTTCGTAAGTGATCAACCGTATAAGCTACATATGGGCAACCATAGGCCTGCGGGCCGGATTTGGCTCGTTGCAACATTTTATGTGGCCCAGCGCCAATAGAGGCATTTACTTGAAATCTGATACAATTTTCCTCAGAAAGTTAATTTTATAACTTATATTGTAAAATTTTAATTATTTGGCATTAGTAATCAGTTATATAGTAATTGTAATTATTCTGTTTGTCTACAAAAGAAATTAAGTACGCTTTCTGTAATACGGTCGGCATTTGTTGGTGAATGTGTGACCTGAATAAGGATAAAAAATATTTCTGCAGTCTGCTAGATCGAAATGTAAACCCTACGACTGATCAAAGCTGTAGCCGATTAACTTGAGTGATCTTGCGGAAAGGTCCACACGAAAGTTCCCCAAAGAGAAAAACCCACAGTCATAATTGAAAAAAAAAAAATAAGCCCTCGAAGAGAAATGTCTGTGTAGAAAGAAGTCCACCCGGGAAAAATCATTTAGATAACAGAGAAAAGAACGATAAAATCCAACACGATTACTCGTGCACAACATATCAATATGTTTTAAATGCATTTTATCTGGAATTTTTCGCTGGAAAATTTCTAACATCAGTGTCCATCCATCTTATTTTAAAATAAAATAAAAATCTGTAGAGTTCCTATATTAAATCATCAAAATTCGTCCAAATAATTTTACAGGAAAGTTTGATTTTTTTTTCTTTTATGAATCCAATGTTTTAAATTTCGACATTCGACCACGAAAATATGTTTTATTTCAGCATTAAAAGTTATCTGGGTCAGGCACAAGAAGATTTATTTAATTCAAACGTCCGGACTCAAAAACATGGAGGAATTTTCAATAAGTGGCCATTTAAAAACCTAACGGTTGGATATTCATATTTCAAGTATTCATTTTTTCGTGCATTGGAAGATAATTTTTAATATCTATCTGAAAAAAAACAAACTTTAAAAATATATGATTTAAAATATATGATATATAAGTATAAGAATTACGAGGACATACACCGTAGTAGTGAACGTTTACATTTCGTGCTGATCGCACTCATCAACAACTATCAATTAGTTATTCCTTTAGTTTGAAAACGTATAATTGAAATATTTTTTATCAATTTTTCTTCATTTTCAAAGTCGTTACGTTTTGTATGTATGATAAAATATTCAACATATGCAGCTGTGTTTGAATAAAAAAACATCTATCGCGGAAATCTTCACAAATATTTCGTTTGAATCAAATGTTAAAATCTCTCATCTTTTATTGTTGTAAGTTAAAAAAATGTACCAAAATGAAGTGTTGGGCGTTTTTATTCGTTGTTTTTTAGGGGGTGAGGGCGGTGTTTGGGCTTCTTTCATGCAAGCATTTATTCTGGTCGCATTATCAGTGTGTACATATGGACTTGATCCCATACGGGTACACACATGCACTTTCAAAGACACTAATACATATCTCTCTCTTATTATCAAATTATAAGACATGGATATAAGGTCCAAAAGAATGGTTATAATTGCGTTATATTATATAGAAAACAATAGAATTTGGAGTTAAATCAGTGATTAGGGTTACTGCAATGTCAGCTGTTTTTTAGCTCAAAGGTGAGAGCAACGCTGCGTTAAAGTGGCTACCCTATCAGTCGCCGGTTCGGTTCATGCAGCAGCTCCATTTTCTCTAATTGTTTATTCTATTTACCTTGCCTAGACTAAATGATACATTTACTGTGAAATAATGGGAGATCATTTCAAACAGAGTTCCAACATAATAAAGTATAATATATATATATATATATATATATATACATATATATATATATATATATATATATATATATATATATATATATATATATATATATATATATATTCATGTATACCAACCCTCCTGTTCTTCACCGTATCATATATCGCCTCTAAGTTCTCAATGTTGGAATCTTCCGTTCCTCTATTTCTTTATTCGTAACTTCTATTCCGTCTGTTTTGACTCTGTTCGCAAATGAACACTCTCGGTGTTAATCGTGCCGCTTGATGAACTACGTCTGACAACTCAATGGAGATGGGAATCACAAAAACAGCTTCTGTGATTGCAACTACACAGCCCCAACGAAAGGCTGGAGATTGGGACATTTTCATTTCCTGAAAACGAAGAAAATCCAAGGCGAACAATATTTTCTTGTTGTGGTCATTCCGTGGGTAATACTCACCCTGTTGATTCCGTTTGGTGCATGTAACACACTATAGCCTCATTAAATTTAACGCAATTTACTATAGTTAAGGAAATTCTAAGAACAATGAATATTATGCAAAGTGAACAATAACTCGATGAATAGAATCTAATGCTTTGTCATTTTGATGTAGGTTCGCGAGAACATATGTAACACGCTGAGGAAAACTGCAAATCCTGAAATAATCCTTATCCTTCTCTTTATAAATTATAGGTGAATGAAGTCAAGCCCACAGATTATCAGGGACAGGTCAAACAATTAAGGGATTTCTTATCAAATTTGGAGCTCAAAGTTCAGTAAGTTTGTCATGCATTCGTTTCACGTACAAGAAGATAGAAGCAAGAAATTATTACTTAAGAACGATAGAAATAAAATGGAGAGAGGTGAGAGAGAGAGAGTGAGGGGGCTATTTAAAGTCTCACAGATGTGCAGACTTAGTAGTAAGCGACGAAGAGAAGTGCTTAAATGTGTCAAATATTAAATCCTGCGGTGATCCATCCTGAAAGGACTTGTGACAAAGATAACTATACATTTCCCACTGTGCAAAAAGGTCAATGCTGGGACCCAAGTTAAAACAAGGATTTCAATTGCTGATTTTCAAGGCAAGCAAGTAAATGCTTTGATAACAAATGTAAGGCACTTTCCATGCTCCAATTTTCTTCTGCCTGGCTTTCTACCGTACTGAACTAATCTTGATAAAAGTATTTGCGAAATAGTGTGATTTTTTTTCTATTTCTAAAAGAATTGCGTAATAGTGTGATTTTTTTTTTTTTCCAATTTCTAAAAATCTTCCACTTAAGCTTGAGCCATTCCGGGGAGTTAGAAACGACGGCTGCATTATTTCAGTATTCCATTTTTCATCTACTTCCTTTTATTTGAGCAATCCATTGTAATCCACTTCTGCCTTACTAGGCCCGTCGAAGCTTCCCAAGTGTCCATTTACCGTACATTCCAGGAACATGTTCCCAACTGTCCGTTGCCTACCTTTCACAATGCTGGACTAGGGCTTGGACTTTTCCTGGTTTGGAATCAGCGTTGTCCTTCTCTTAGACTGGTTGCCAACCAAAGCTTAGACGGCTAGTCTGTCCAACCTAAGCCATTGCTCAGGCGGTGGGGGAAAATGATTTCATGCCTTTTGCAAGGGCATTAGTACGAAGCGAACTTCAACTACCGGGGCCAAATTTAGAACTGTTTATTTATCTCATTTACTTTGCTGAAAACCGATAAGCCAATCGCACTCCTATCATAATATTGATCTACACTAAAGCCAAAAAAAAAGGGGTTAAGTGAGAATAATCATACCCGTAATCGAGTCCGTGTTACATAACAGCTTAGAATTGCAGCATTTATGTTACAAATAGCTCCGTGTGGCCTTGGCGTTGTGTGATGTTAAGCAATTTAGTTAATACTGAGACGAGCTTCACGTTCTACTTATTAAGTTTAACCTGGGAAAGTACAATGACACAAGTGTAAGCGTCTGCCAGTGAGGATCAGACTCACTACAGCAATAATTGTCTTCAAGATTTGCAAGCAAACAAGCCACAGACACATGAATATTGATATTTTACTTGGTTCATCCTATGGTACGACATGGGGTCACAAATGCAACTCCCCATGCGGATCGACTGCATAAAAGCAGTAGTGGCCAGTGAGATTATCTTGTGCCCTTTACCCTACGATCAGAACCCAAAGTTTAGATTAGTCTAGCACAAGTCTTATGCGGAGGATACACACTGCGGAACGAACTCTCCATAGTATTAGTAACATTCGATACTAACCCGATAACACTTAATCCTCGACAGGGACCCTAATGTTCACATAGCACATAGAGGACGGAGTCAGGATTGAACTCACTCCCCGAGCAACGGTGTGCAACGCTAGATTGTTACCTATTGATCAATTGTAAGGTGCACTATTTAAATTTTACTTAGTTGGATTTGGTATGGCAAAACTCCTAGTGAGGATCGAACACGGTAATGATGCTCAGCGAAATTATCTCACCAACTCCTACTTTATACAATGTCGTCTAAGTAATTTATCAAACTCCACTTAGGTTGGCAGAAGGGGACAGATATGGGGCACCCAGCGAGAACTGAAATCACTACACTAACAATGGTGTCGGATACCAGTTTCCAAAACAAATTCTATAGCAGTCGGCTTATGTTCGAAAAACATTCCTGGGTTTTTGTTTGTGGGTGTGTATTCGTATATACAGTCTGTTACAAGACCATATATACGGGATACCCATTGTGGATCGAACATACTGCAGTTGTAAAGGTTTACTAGTGTAGCTACCAAACCATTTCCTTCCAGAGAAACGGCGAGGAATTGCTCATTAATCAGGCACAAGGCCATATTTTATGGTGCGCTCACTGATGATCCAAGTCTCTATAGTAGCGATGGTCTACAAGAATGATATGCTAACCAATTCACCCTAGCGAGTGGCCTTGTCAAATATATAGTTGTTTTTATTCTGTCTGAGATTTCTTGCAGACATCTGTGGCTTTGAATTCGGCCGGGTGTGATTAATTCTCTCTGACTGACCTTCTCCAATTCAAATATTTGTTGTTGTTGAGTCTGTTATTCTCTTCTGTAACTGGTCCTTGCTTAATCTTTTGAGTGCTTAAGTAAACCTACTTTCACAAGTCCCTCTTCCTTCGTTCTTCTTCTTTCCCCACCTATTTTCAAACATGGTTTTATTTTTTTTTCTTCTCTTGTACTATTTGAATTTCAATCTGCTTACTTTTTATTAGCCTTTCTTCGTTTCATTCTCCATTTCGTTCTCATTTCCACAGTTGCTTTAATTGATCATGTTTTCAACTTTCCTAGTATCCACGTTTCTTGCGGCCTCTTGCTTTTTCCTCTCATTATCTATCGATAGACCTATCTTTTTAAAGTCTGTTCATTTATCTATGGGCCGGCTTGGTAGCTGAGGTTTTATTTACCAAAATTAGCCAAGCTTCAACCTAAGAATAACACGCATGGGACGCCCAGTGAGGATCGAATTCACTATTTAATTGTAATGATCAGCTAGACCAGCTTTCTAACCGTTACAACACGACGTAGAGTCGCCCCGTCGGGATTGGAATTATTTACCAAGCTTAACATAGTTTTAACACAAGGCCACCAACATAAGGGACCCAATGAGTATCAAAGTTGCTACTCTCCAGTAATGATCAACGAGCCCAGTTTCTTGACGGGGTGTCCTGCCAGGGTTATGGATTGTTTACTGAACTTATCTCAGTTTTGGGACAACGCCATCAACATTGGAAACCCAGTGAGGATCCGGTGAGACAACCTACTTGGTAGCTTAGATATGACCCTGGTGTTTCTGATATGTGTTCTTACCCAACTCAGGCTATACAAAAGTCAACAAAAAGAACATTTCGAACGCTGATTTTCAAGATAGGGTTAACCTAATTTGGCGCGACATAATTTTCTAACCGGTCTGACTATCGGTACATTAGTGCAGTTGCAAAATGTGCAGCATCCAGGCAATGTGATATAAATAAGATTATGTCTGTCTATCTATCTATCCATCTATCTATCTACCTCGGCCTCTTCTTACCTACCTTCCTATCTATCTATATATCTGTTTGTATCTATCTACATGGGAACTCCTTGTTAAGAGGGGCAGGTATAAGGGCTTGATTTGCCTAAATATTTATACGGTCTTGCCCCAATTCAGGGGAACACTTACCCCCTGTCTGCGTGGCTCGTATGCATATGCCTATGTATGTATATCTATATCTTAGGTAAATCACGTTTTATTTTCGATATTCCAATTCATGAAACTTACGCGATAAGAAATAATCAAATCTTTAATTATTTTGCAATTTTCTTTCTCATTTGTTGAACCAGTTGCTCTCTCCCCCTCCATCTTTCTCTCTCTTTCTCTTGATATATATATATATATATATATATATATATATATATATATATATATATATATATATATATACTCTTTCATTCTTGCATTCCTTTCCATTGTACGTTCTCTTCTTTTTTTCTTTCATCTGTTGCCAGTTATTCTCCTGTCAGTAATCCTTTCATCCTTCATCTACTTATTCTTTCGTTTTTCTTTCTCCTTTCTATGTTTAGTCGCCTCTTTCTTTTCTTTATCATTCTTTCACAACTTTTTTCTTCTTATTCCACCATTTTACTGTCACTCTCTTCTCTTTCTTTCTCTTTTTCTTTCTTTCATTTTCGTTCATTTTTCAATTCCTCATCCTTTTTCCATTTTTTCTCTCCTTTTTTTCTTTTCCTTCTTATCATTATCTTTGTAACTTCTTCTTCTTCTTCTTCTTTTTCTTTTTCTTCTTCTCATCCTTCCTTCCTTTTTTGCTTCTTTCTTTTCTCTCTTTCTATTTATTCTGTCTCTCGTCCCTATTCGCTCATTTCGGTCTGTTTTCTTCACTCTCTTTTCCTTTCTTCATCTTTCTTCTCAACTCTATTTCTACATTCGATACTTCCATTACTTCCTCTTCTACACCCACTCACTCACTTCGGTTCCTTCTTTTCCTTTTCTTCAGAACCTTTCCTTCTAAACAGAGCTCAACCCTACCCTCTATAATCTGCTTCGGTCTCTGGCCTACCCACCCTCTCCGGGTACCCTCACACCCCTCCCTTCCTCACTTCCCTCTCCTCCACTGATGTCATCACATTATATCAGTAGTGTAAAAAGAACCCTTTCTTTCTCTCGACCATTTCCTGTCTTCTTTTCTTTCTCTCTTTCACACTTACAAAAACTGGACCCAGACGCTAACCTCAGCTGTTTGACATTCCGCCACAAACGACCCCCGGCGTCTCACCAAGCGGGGGTAGGCGCGGACAGGGGCTGTGGAATGAACACAAAATAAGGAGATGCGATATAATCACCCTGGCTCTCCTTGTGGGACTCCTCTTTCGCTCCCCGTGTACAGACGCTTCTTTCATCGTTACATACATTATAGAAATGACTCGTCCGACGGATTAAATCACAGTCCAGTAGCATTACATCTACTGCCACCAGAAACCCGGGGCTAGCGTAGGGTAGAGGATGTGGCTCATCTGGTAAGAACATTAGCTTAGTTTAGCGCTCAACTTCAATAGAAGGGTATCGAGTGGGGATAGAACTCACTAACAATAGCTTGAAAAACTTCCTTGTTAATCATCACTCTTGGGAAGGGCACCCCTGATGTGTTGAAGATATCGTTAACGATGGTGGTCTTGGAGAATATTAAAATAAAGAACCAACTTTTTATATTATTAAATTTGACTATTTTTTTTACTATCATCTCATTTTTAGTCTTTCTAAAGCAACTTTCAATTGATGTCATTGTCCCTGTAGCAATGAAGGAGAGAGCAATCGGAATTTTTTTTTTAAAGTAAGCCTTCGGTGAGAATCGACCTCCCACCTTTATTACCGATTGGTAAAGGCAACTGCGCTTGAACTGCACCATGTCTGGTAATGTGGGGTGTAAGTTCGATCCTCACCGAGGGCTTACTCTCCGATCGATCGATTCGTTGCCACTGAAACAATGACCCGAATTGAAAGTTATTTGAAACACGACAGAAAATTAAGCTGAAGGTAAAAGTTAGTCAAATTTGATTACAATAATTTGTTAGAATACTTTACCCAATAACAGTGAAATATTCATAGTGTTTCAGATCATGTAATAGAAGCGAAAAAAGGTACTATTTTTTTTTAATTGAAAAATAATCGTTTCTTATATATATATATATATATATATATATATATATATATATATATATATATTGTTTGATGGATTTATAATTTTATGGTTTCTTTTGGATATCAATGATATATCTTTCTAACTTATAAAAACTGTGTTCGATTGAATTACACTAATTTCATCGAGTAGCTCCGAGGACCTTCTGACGCGGATCGAACTCGAATGATTACGAGCAAGATTTTCACATCTAATACTTCAATGACTGGGGTCCAGAATTACCATGCAAAACAAATGTTGATCCAATCAGTGGCGTGGTGCGAACTTCCGAAGAGCGGGGGATACCTATGTTTTCAACAGAATTTTCTCTCATCACCAATTAAGTCATGATTTGCTCGAAATCATTAAGAATCAAGTTTCAAATGATAAGTAGAGGGTTACTTTTTTATTATTAACAATCGATCTATATAATTACCCGCGTAAATTTCTTCTCTGTTTGTTTGCGCATTGATCTCATTGGTTGATTTGCCTTCTGGTAATGACGTAATGAGAAAGATAACGTTACAGAAACTCTCAAAACTTTATTCCTGATCATACTTTAAATCAGCTTGAGTTGAGTTGAGACTCGAAATTATAAAACTTGAGTTATCAAATATAGATTATCCAATGAAAAAGCTTTGGGCTCCTTAATGCTGATCCATACATCAATGTCCCCACCATTTTTTTTTTTACTGGTGTATGCAAGTTAATGATATGATATACAATAATGATATGTTGGGTAAAAAAATTACAATATTCAATGCTTTATCATCAAATTTTCTTCCTTACCACCCGAACTGGTATTCTTACAGCAGAATATGATGAAAGCTAAGCGGGGTAGCGGGTAAGTAGTGGTAAGGTCAGTGATGAGGTCAGTAGGCTGCAATGAGAAAAGTTGCAATCTAGTGGATTCAAATAATGTCAGCGTTAAAACGCAATTGTGATTACTTCTCACTTTTTCCTCAACCTAAGAACTCGCTGTGTCATCAAAAGTGTGCAACCCAATCGTTCGGAGAATTCAACTGAGAATACTTCATCTTTTGCAGCTCCAATTTGTGATATCGCTGGATAAATGTCCGAGACGGTTATTTCGAAGGAGAAGGTGGAAAATATGTGTTGGAGAAAGTAATTTTCTTTTCATGGTCCGATTCCCCAAACTTTAATGAACACTTTATCTACGCAATAACGAGTGTGAATTAACGTTCAGTGAATTTAAGTGAAAGTAGAACGGCTTTTGCTGCACCCTTTCTGATCAGCCCCTTTTGTGATATCGCTTTATATATGCACAAGTATAAGACGACTGTTTCGAAGGAGAAGGTGGAAACTATGTGTTAGACAGAGAAATTTTCTTTTCATGATCAAATCCCCAGGAATTCGCGCATGCAATGATGAGTGTGGCTTAAAGTTTTCATAAATTTGTTGAATAGAAAAAATACCGTTGATACCATGAGTTACTCAATCGGCTCTCTGTGCATATATATATATATATATATATATATATATATATATATATATATATATATATATATATATATATATATAATATACACACACACACACACATATATATATATATATATATATATATATATATATATATATATATATATATACTTTTGCGTTTAGCTTTAGTCATTCACTATACCAACGAAATATTTCTTACAATAAGGTAAAAATTGATGATTAAACACCAAGGTTTGCAACTTTTAGCTCAAGATTTGATTTAATGAGTTTTGGAACGATTGTCAACACCCAGAAGTCAAGGCAAGCGTTACTAAAAGTATAGGACAGTTATTTTTCTATATTTTTTACATGAGAGAGAGAGAAAGAGACTGAGAGAGTGGGTAGAGAAGAGAGGAAAGAAAAGAATGAGGTAGATGTGTCCATTGTTTTGCTTTGTTCTGTTAGTCTATGGTTGTATGTCTCAGGGCCTAGTTTGACCTGGCTTAATCTCACGCCTTCGCTGCGTGGGAAGAAAATGTAGATGACGAGCTCGACTTATCTTAGACCGCCTGGATTGTAGCTCCTCGTCTTATGTTTCGCGCTCTCTCTCTCTCTCTCTCTCTCTCAAAAAAAATATCATTCAAACTTTTTTTTATTCATTTAAACTATTTTTCTTGCTTTTTTTCATGTCATCGTTGAGCCCTCTACCTCCTGTTTATTTTTATATATCTTTAAACTTCGTTATTCTCATTCATGTTTCTTTTCTTTCTTCTGTTATTTGATTTTTCCTCCCGTTGTCAGTTTTTTGCTGGGTCTTTTTCTGTGGATTTTTATTTCTATTTTATGTTCTATTTCTTTATCTTGGGTTTGTTTGCCTTGTTTGGCGGACATAGATATTTACTGACCTCAGATTAGACTTACATAATCAACAAACAAGTAACCAAGGTCCTCCCAAGAAACAAGGCAAATCTGGCAATGTTTTCCTCCCTTTTGAACGGCATGGGATTCGTTCATTTGAAGTTTATCCATTGTTTCTGGGGCAAGTTGTGTTATTTCTCTGTTAAAGAAACCTTCTCGTTGGTGGACTGCTGTATAGGCTAAAGTTGCTCCCGCTGCCTTGTCATTTACTAACAGTTGCGGCCAGAAATGAATTCATACCTTTTCCAAGAGCATTTATGCAATTTAAATGTATGCTGCCTTAGCTGAAACTCGAACTTCGCATATTCAGTTTTGTGTGCCGTTAACAGTTATGTCACAGCATCTCTTGATCAGACTCAAGCTCTCCTCCACACACCCACACCCTGTGTCGCTACAATTACAAATCATGTAGCAAGATTAGTTTGCTAACCACTCTGGGTCAGATGTCCTGTATTTATAAAGATTAACTTGCTAGACAGAGCATGTGTCTATTTGTTTCCAACTAAGCTCAACTTTGTCTGGTATAAGGCCACCATTGTTAAGCACCCAATAAAGATGCTCAAACCAGACTAGCTTGGTTACTATCTCTGGTCGCCAGGCGTTCAGTTGTAATTGTCTAATCTTCGGTCAATTTGGTGATGGTTAGAGTTTGGAGTTATCCAGCGAAGATCGAATTCACTGCATGAACGATTAGTCTGGTAAGATTAGTTGCTTACGATCTCTCTACGCCAGGCAGCCAATCGTTATTCTTCAAGAGTAACTCAATCCTGTCAAGACTTACTTATAAGTTGTCTATGCCAGAATTTTTAAAAGGATATGAAAAGCCAAATATGTGTTGATTCATATTTTTTATACTTAAAGAAAAGTATTCTTTCATTGTATCAAAGAATTTTCAGTATCTTTACTATCATCACTATATTCATCATTATCATCATCATTATCATCATCATCATCATCAGTCTTTTTATCGTCCATCGTTGGACATAGACCTTCCCCAGATTCGCCATGCCTCTCTATCGTGGACGTCGCGGAGCCAATTCTGTCTGAACCTGTCCAGTTCAACTCGCCATCTCAAATTCCGTTGGCGTCGGTTCTGCATTTGATCTCATGCAGTGTGTCGTGATGATGCCTATCAGTTGTCTGCCATTCTTGCAACCTGACCAGCCCATTGCCATTTGAATTTTTCAATGGATTCACTGATGTTTTTTTCTTTTTTTCCCTTAATATACTGTACTCTCTTATGATCTCTCCAAGTGATGATTCTCTCATGTGCATGTTACATGGTTCCCAGTTTGTGGGTTAATCTCTTGGTTAAGTTCCATGTTTCAGCTCCATAGGTGACTATGCATTGGTTGTGTATCTTTCATTTTAGAACTAATGTGATTTTCTAGTTCTTGATGGTTGAGCTTACTCTACCGAAGGCTTACTACCCTAGAATGATCATTCACTTGATTTCTTCTCAAATAAGGATGATGGGATACATTAGTTCTATTAGACATTTATCTCAGGCCAGATAAAAACACATACTTATTGGTCATTTTACCTTGACGACTCATCCGTACAGTCCTGTAATGTGTGGATTTCATACCATGGTGGCATCATTGTCCGCGTAAAAGTCGGGAAGATCTTATTTACTTTATTTTCTGTGACACATACGTCCCAGTAGATTTCAGAAAGAATATATCATACATATCTTAGCAATCATAGACGCCTCAGAATGTTTAAGTTTAAGGAGTTTCGAAAGGGTTAACGAAAAGGAATCATGTCTGAGAGACTGGTGGTTTGGGGATTTAACTACTGAGTTGGTCATTTCAGATATCCATTGCCTGTTGACCCCTTTAAGAGGGAGAGCCGATTAAAAGCAAAACTAAGCAGCCTTTTACATAATCTTTTCCCTACTTGTAAAATGCCGAGTATCCACAGGAACCTCACTACTCTCCCAATAGCCCGCAAGAAGATAGCCTCTTCCTTAGATTTCCCACCCACCCACCGTGCACAAAAAAAGAAGAAAAAAGGGCGTCTACCCCACCGTCTCCCCCACCCAGACAAGAGAACAAACCAGAAAAAGAAACGACTCGACCCGTAGATAATATGACATAAAGAAGAGCAGCAATGGTCCATACCTAGACAGTCGTGGGATGCAAGACTTTTGTGGTTAGTTGGTGGAGGGAGGGCCTAAGGCCAAGGTCTAATGTAGGAGAATAGTAGATGTGGAAGTGTAATGTATCACGGGAGGAAAAAAAGGCGAAGCGGGAATAAAAGAAGAAATAGTTGGCAAGGATGAGATTAATAGAGACGGTGTTTTTTTTTTTTCTTTTTTAGTTCGGAATAAAAATGTTAATGTCGCTTGGGTGGACAGATGGACTGTGTAATTTAGATAGCAATGTAAGAGGGTCGGATAAAAGTTTTTTCTTATGTATGTATATATATATATATATGGAGGTAAATTTTGCAATAAGGGTTGAATAAATTCAAGAAAAGTGTAAAAAAAGAAAGCCAAACTTTTTAGTTATGATTTTGAGGTAGTTGTCTTAACCGATCACGTACGCGTCTCCAGAAGGTTGGTGTGATTCTGTTTATATATATATATATATATATATATATATAGAGAGAGAGAGAGAGAGAGAGAGAGAGAGAGAGAAAGAGATAGACAGACAGACAGAGACAGTGAAAAACAGAGGGAGATGAACCTGCGGAGAGTAAATTTATTAAATGAACAAGTGAAAGCGAGATACAGACAGACGGATAGAATGAGATTCATTCATGAAAATAAAATCGATTTAACTATATATATATATATATATATATATATATATATATATGTGTGTGTGTGTGTATGTGTGTGTTTACTGGCTAATATACGTATATATTATCAAGTCGACAATACGGAAAATAGTAGTACTTGAATCGAGTCAATTATATACTAACATATTTTACTTTTCGGCTTTGTCAAATTAGTGATAAAGGTGATAGAAAGCGAAACATGTTTGAGTACTAATTTTCTTAAAATACTACTATTTTCCATATTGACACCTTATAATATTGTCGGATATCGAATACATATACTCATGATAATAAGATGCATTGTATCATATAGAATATTTATGAATTATAAATTGCTTTATATACTATACAGAAATTTAATTGAAATTATTTGTCCGCATAAAATAGTTATTATATCACTCAATTTAGATAATGCTAATAGAATTAAAAAAATAGAGAAAATGGGGCTGCAGGAATCGAACCAACCAACGATAGGTTAGCTGCTTCTACGTAGCGATGCTCTAACCATTGAGCAAAGGCCGAATAATTTCTTTCAAGCCGGATTATCTCGTTTATTCTCAGGCCATTTGTCTATTCAAAGCAGACATTTGGGCCTTTGCATTACCGTTACCATTATAATTAACTATGTCGGACCAAATATGTCCATTTCTTGTTACATATATATATATATATATATATATATATATATATATATATATATATATATATATATGTATAGTAGTAAGCAATATGGAAATGAAAAGTGAGATTGTTTCAGTTCACACCAATAATTTATCATATATCCATCATATATGTTTCGCCCATTCATATGGGTTGTCTGAGGACAAATGCAGAAACAGATGAAATAAACAAACTAATACGTAGCGAATATATGTATGTATATATATATACATTTATATATGTGGCAAATGTTGATTAGGTGAAGACAGCACTATTTGCGGATGCTAAAAAAATTGTCTATGTGTGTACATGTCTGTATGAGTATAGTTTATCAAGGATCATGTTACAGTGGTCATTAACGGTTGCTTGTTGTGTCTGTTAAGAGTCTAGAGTTTACGTTTCGTTCATGTGTAGGGGGAGGTTTGTTATCTGTCTATGTATGGCCATTTGATGCTTGCGGGTGTGCTTGCCTGTGATAATCTACAGTGTTTGATAGGTATGTAGACTTGTGTGTGTGTATGTGTGTTCGTAAGCGTACGTATTTTCTCCCTCTATCGAGGATTTTAAAAAATATCAGATACATCCATAAAAACTATATATATATATATATATATATATATATATATCGAATCAGCATCACCCGGAAAAGTTTTTTTTTAACCTAAACACATGTCACCGGTGTCAATGCTTTTTCATGAATTTATTTTTGAGCACTAATTTGTAGGCCTCAAAGTCATGATCGTTCAATAGCCGAGTGGTTAGGAGCCTGGAAAATGTTACTGAAGGATAAATTTCAAACTTTGATTTAAAAGTTGGTATTTTCCCTTTCAATTTTATATAATTTAAACTATTTAACCTTCAAACCTCCCAGAAATTTGTTTTCACGAAGAAAATATCCACGTTTTAGAGGGATTTTCTATTTACAATTTTGTTATAAAGCTAAATTTGCCCTTCTCTTTCTCTTTGTCATAGGAAAACTGCAAATGTGGATTTCTTATTCTCTCAGTGCTAAAGTAATTTCGGTAGTTTCTATACATATAAAGCATGTGTGTGTCTGTACTCAACGGAGTCAATAACTACGCCTCACGGAATAAAAACAAAAGCATATCTGAAATCAACAGGCAACAATTAGGGTTGCACTGATAAGCAAAAAAGAAAAAAAAAACGGTTACCGATTAATGGGCCTAAAATTATCGGCTTATTATTGATTAATCGACCGATTAATTGCATAAGTACAAGGCACTATATGGTTACCATACCGAATTACGCCACTTACACTGATTGCATTGATAAATAGGTGCAAGCGATATAAAACATATGGTTAATTGTAACGTAGCTACAATATAAAGCTACGTAATCAACACTATTCTGTTATTGACAAAAGTGTTTTCTATTTTATCATATACTTGTAGACATTTGAAAAAAAAATGGGTTTAATTTGGTTGACCGCTTCTTTGCCACTTCCTTCTGTCTGACCTAAAGTCTATCAGAGAAAAAGAGGGAGCCCTACAGACCACATGGTTAGAGCCTGTGTCCATATGTTCCACGAATCAGCACACCACTTGAGCTTTTGATATCATCGTCGGTATATAATGTCTCTTTAATTATTTGCCTTCAGTCGCATAAATCTACTCAAAAGAAGTCAGCATACTTCATGCTAGAAAAATATTGAACAACGAAAAGACATCGTTACGTATGCTATAGCTATCAACATCCCAACATTAGGGTCTTATAAGTGGGGTGTTCTAGACCAGCTCCCTTGAAATTCCGTGGAAGGAACAGGGTCGCCAATTTAGATTTTTCGATTCTCGGAGTCACTCTCTAAATTGAAAATTTGAAAAAAAAGGACATCTCAATTGGCACCACCGGACTTCTTAAATCTAAATATTGTCAACACTGGCCTTGCAAATTCGAAAAAAAAAATTGAACTAAAGTATCTAAATTGGCAACCGACGGAAGAACTCCTATCTTGAGTTAAGAGTAGATTTTCAACATACTTGGGAAATAAGTTTTTGTGTCTGTTTTGTAGACTTGAGCCCAGATTCAAAATGACATCACAGAGAAAATATATTGTAGAAAAATAAATGAATGGACATTGGAAACCTTGAAAGATGCGGATACTTTGGTGGGGATTTAACAAAGGGTAATTTTGCCATTTTCCTGAGATGATCAGGAAATGTAACCCTCACTTTCCTAAATTCACTTGGAAAAACTCATTTGTTCTCTCAGGTACAATAATTGTATGGTTTTGATAAATACTGATAATGAATATATGGACTCGATGATACCCAGCCTATAATTTTCCAAACGGTGAATATTGATAAAGAAAGCTAATATCATTCAAATTCATTCTACATCTAAGATAACTGATGATTCTTTAGAGAGGTATGAAATTTCTGGAATGCGATGAACAAGGATGATCTTGTATGAAAACTGATTAATCGGCAAAAGAGCTGATGACCAATTAACCAGTAAATGTCTGCTATGGCCGATGGCCGATTATCCACCAATTAATTGCTGAAACCCTAGTCACAATGTACCTACAGCATACATTTCAAGGCCGAATTTTTACAAGAGAAATTCGTCGATTTCTATGGGGTCTCTTCGTTCGTGCTGATACGGAGAAAGAAATTTTATCGCTAAAGAAATCAGTGAAAACCAGAGGACAACAGTGATTAAAAAACGAGTTAAACGTATCCGGCAGACCGACTTCGAAACCAAATGTTTTTTTTTTCTGTTTTTGTTGTTGTTGTTTTCTTTTTCATTTGATTTCATATGCTTTCAATTCGATAGGCCCTGAAACCTTTGAGAAATTTGTCAGTTTTGAGAAAGAGAATATTTGAAGTTTTTATAAGAGCAGATTTTAATCACAATCATGCTGCAATACAAAACAGCACCACTACGTTCCTTCTGTCATAGGTGACCATGGACGTGCTATTGCCAGTTCGGCAGTTTTGTTTTTCGATGAATGTCCGTCTAAAACGACAATAAAACGTGTTTTACTTAAAGCAAGAATCATAACCCTAACCTTTAACCCTACTCAAACGTAACAATAAAACATGGACACAATCTACTCCTGGTAGTCCTTTTTGACGAAATGAATTCTAGGTTTTGAGAAAAATTGTTTTTTCAAGGTGTTAGGCTTGGGCCCGTGGGCCTGCCCGGGGTTGCACGCTGGCTGTCTGTGTTGCAGTATTACTAGATTTAGAATTTTCTTTTTCCCAGGCAAGTTAGGAATAAATAATCTCTGTAAATTCTAATTTTTTTATCTGGTTGAAGGGGAACAAAAGCATGTGCAATGTCTGTATTCGTCTGAAAGATCTTATCCCTCTTGTCATGATGCTTGGGAATAGGTGGATATATATTTTGGAGAAATGTGATTTACAATTTTGCTTGCATTCCTCGGGAGAAGATCAGTTTATCTCGCACCGACAGTTGCTAATCTTCTAATCTTAAGCTTCTTCAATACGAGAAACTAGATATTGGCTTTTTATTGGCTTTTTTTAATTGGAAAAGATGCCTTGATAAAAAAAAATATATAAGTATATTTTATCAGTGCATGTGTGTATGTGTCCGTGTATCCCTCTCTATCTCTCAATATCTCTTTCTCTCTGTCTCTCTCTCCACACACACAAACACACACGCACACACACAGTTATAGATAAATATATAGATGTAGATGGATAGATATATAGATGGATATTAACAATCTACTTGATACTAATCAGATTCCTGCGAACATAGGCCCTGTGAAAGTTACTTATGTTAATAGATACATGTTCATATACGCACACAAACACCTAGAGGTAATACTTAAATGTTCTTGGAATTACTTACGCTAACATCTAGTGAGGCTTAGAATTACTATGTGGAAATAGATATTTAGTCCTCGCCAGAGGTAGTAGCAATATATATATATATATATATATATATATACTCTCTCTCTCACACGCACACACACACATACACACGCACACATACACACGCATATATATATATATGACTGATAAGCTAACAGTATGGAACCATTATCACTGGCGTACAGCGGGCTGACACGATGATGTTTTGGTAACGCGAAAATCCAATATTTATACTCTACTTTTTGCGATATTTTTCTGCGATGTCAGCCAATCAATGGCTATTTTGTATAGTTATATTGCAGACGAATCTGGCAATTTCAACTATTAAAAATGGCTATAAGAAGGCTAGCAATGATTATTTTTTTCATGCGCGTTTTGGCGTTTATTGACATTTTTTTTAGGCCGATTTAGCCTAATTTTTTTTCAGTTGTCAACACAGGGGATGATACCCTGAGTTACTGAGTTACCACCCTGGGTGACACCAACCCTGAGTACGCCCTGGCCCTAATGCACACATTTACACTTTTTATGTAGAGATTATTAGCATTGTGATTTTTAAAAAATATAATTGAAATATTTCTTTTGGATATTTACTCTCTTAATTTATCTTTTAAAAGATCCGTACATCTGTATCACTTGAATTGACTGGCTGAGATATTTTGCGTGCCGAAATCTTATAGTATGTGAAGATCCCCTTTAAATATGCTTTGAACAGAATGTAAATAGACCTTCCTCCGCTGACTTCCAGAAAATGTTTTTAAAATTCACCGGGACCAGTGAATATGCATGTCAAATCGTGGTGTAATCGTAAGCAAGTTTTGATTAGACAACCATTACAAGAATTCGTTCTTCACTCTCTAAAGCGTGCTTATAAACTCACCAGAACTGAGCGGCGCTTAGCAGAGAGAATGTCTCGTCATGATATGATAGTTAAAGAGCTGGTTTCACAACTTATGACTTCGACCATCACTAGATACTATATACTTGTGTTTTGGGGAACTACTTTATACTACAGCTGTAAATATACGTTTCTGATGTTTAAATGCGACTTTGAATAACCGAGGGAATCTCCTACGATTGCTCTATCTCTGGTGTGTTCTACAATCTCTCTCTCTCTCTCTCTCTCTCTCTCTCTCTCTCTCTCTCTCTCTCTCTCTCCCTTTCTCTTTCTCTCTTTATATTCATATACATTTCGTTTCGTTTCAGCCATCTATAAGGATACTTTATTTGATAATTAGAAGTAAACAATTGATGGGAGACTGAGGGTATACGATGTGGAAAGATTAACTTTAAAGTTAATGGAACGAATAGTCAAGTTCTTCAGTTGGATATGTTGGTAGAAAATCACAAGGGTGAACAATCAATAGAAATGACACGAACAGTGAGTCATTTCAGCTGTTAGACTTACCGATTCCCCATCACTGAATACATTTTTGGGGTGGTCTACATAAATGAGCCCTGTTTCAAAAATTTAAGTGATGTATAGTCTGAAATAACATCCATATACAGTGCATTATGATGATACTCTACATGTATGACATGAGCTATTTAGTAAAAATAGCTGGAGGGAAGGTTGAGTTTTAACAATGGGGGGGGGGGCGTGTTGATATAAGTGATTTGTTTTTAAAATCCCCGAAGGGATTACATGATACGCAACTGATGATCCTAACAAGAGACAACACATCGTACCAAAATACCACAGTGTATGTGAAATAGGGGGAAAAAGCACTGAAGAAAATTACAATAATTATTTTGGCGGATATTGAGAAATGGGTGACTGAAGTGACACCAAAAAATCGAAAATTTTTTTAATGTGTTTGGTGTTTAGAGCAGTAAAACTTTCTTGACTATATATATATATATATATATATATATATGGCACAGATCAGGCTAACAGTATAGCATAATATAATGATATATTGATAGTATAAAGAAACTTCAGATATGTGATGGATTTATTTCATAGAGTGCTCGATACATTCAACTTATACTATGAAAGTCAAGTTATTTTAGAGTAGCGCTGGAAATAATTAGTAGAATGTGGATTTGCTACACAAACTAGCTCATGCTTCTGTCCTTTCCGGGCCTCATCAGACGAATGATGAGGCCCGGAGAGGGCAGAAACATGAGCTAGTTTGTGTAGCGAATCCACGTTCTACGACGCACACACACACACACACACACACACACAGAGATGCACACACACACACACACACACACACACACATATATATACATATATATATATATATATATATATATATATATATATATATATATATATATATATATATATATATCAGTGAAAAGAATTGTCACTTGCTATACTCATGTAAGATCAAACTATCGCTATGAATACTGATGTCTAAACCTGTAAAGCTTTTTAGCCTAGGCCGGACATTGAATTAGGTTTTTGCGATTCTGTTTTCCGGTAAACCAACCTGTGGACGTGTATGTGTTTATAAGGCAATTATGACATTGTATATGTATGTATATGTCGGAGAATGTGTGAATATTCCTAATGATTATTCAAGCTTTAGATTCATCTGTGTTTTATAAACGCCTCCATTGATGAAGCATACAAAAGTAGTAAACGTGCGTATGCATACAGATACAGAGACAATTATGAGCGTGTGTGTGTACGTTTTGTGTGTATGCGTGTGTGTGTGTGTGTGTGTGTGTGTGTACGTCTGGTGTGTATGTATGTGTGCATATTTTGAGTGTATGTGTGTGTATATTTTGTGTGTCTGCATGTGTTTTTGTAAATATATGTATGTTCATGTATATGCGTGTGGGTGTATATTTTTGCTATCAGCATTTATGCCCGGGTATGTGTTTATATGCATGTACGTTCACGCGCGCGCGCACGCGCGTGTGTGTGTGTGTTTTTATGGATATGTATGTATGCATGTGAGCGTATGTTTTGTACCTATATGTATGCGTATCTGTGAATGTCTATATTTTTGCGCATGTTTTCATGTATGTACGTGTTTCCCTCTGTGTGTGTGTGTGTGTGTGTTTGTGTGTGTGTGTGTGTGTGTGTGTGTGTGCCTATAGGCCTATATGTTCGTATTTTCCACCAATATGCACGTATGTTTTCTTTTTGTGCTCATATGCTAATATATCCACGTGAGTTTATATGTATGTTTTTCTGTCTATATACATGAATGCCTACGTGTGAATATATGCATCCGTTATGCCCATATGCACATGAGTGCGTTTTTATGCTTATATGCATGTATGACTTCGTGTGTCTATGCGTGTCTATGTGTGTTACTGTGTGAGAGTTTGTGCATGTATATTCGTATGCATGTGTGAGCATTATGGGGCTATGTCTGTCTCCTTTGAAGCATGTCTCTATGTATTAGTTCATACATATATAAATACATCTTTATATATATATATATATATATATATATATATATATATATATATATATATATATATATATATACATATATATATATATATATATATATATATATATATATGTCTTTGTATTTATTGTGATACAAGAGACTGACTTTTAAAACGCTTCACAGATCCCATAATTTACTGATGCATAAATTTTTGTTGTAACAGTATGCAAGACAAACATGCTCACCACTTTAAGGAGCAGCCCTATCTATCTGTTTTTCTATCTATCTTTACTTAGCAATCACATATATATACATGTATACATATATGTAAAGTTTTAAAATGAATAATCGCCAATGGTAACGGTTGCTAACTTTCTTTACTTTCCCTTTAGTTAACTTTTTTTTAAATATAAATGTGTGTGTGTATGTGCATGGATTTGTGACTCAGTGTGTGCGCGCATGTGCATGTGGGTCCACGAATGTTTGGTTGTATCTATATGAACTCCTATCGATTTCTATATTTATCAATCTGTTCCGATCTATCTAACTATTGATATCTATCTATCTAACCTTCTATGTGTGCCGATGTAAGTAAAAAATATATATATATATATATATATAAATATATATTGGGAGAGAGAGACTCACACACACACACATG
This sequence comes from Thysanoteuthis rhombus, assembly GCA_963457665.1. Lineage (NCBI taxonomy): Eukaryota > Metazoa > Mollusca > Cephalopoda > Oegopsida > Thysanoteuthidae > Thysanoteuthis > Thysanoteuthis major. Next base: position 5,290,547 of record OY735234.1, on the reverse strand, counting down.
CACAGACACACACATTAAGAAATCTATGACAATATTCCTGTTTATATACGAAGAGCTGCCCAAAGGTTCGTGGAATTTGACCACTAGAAATATGATTTACCTCGACGCTTAGTTTCCACGATCAGCTTTGAAGTATAGCACTTGAGAGCCAACACTCTTGCCCTTCAAGCGAACTGCTCCCAAAGATTACTGCTCATAAAGGGTGGTGTTGAAATTCCGTATTTCATTGTGTTAACGTGTACTCTTCAAATAACCGTACTTTTTGGTGGTATCTCGTTACTGACCACCCAGTTCCGTAGTCCAGAGGTAGGATATCGGCCTCCGATGTGAGGGTTCCGATTCTGCCCCGCGGTACTGCAAGAGCACATCTAATATTGTTCTTTCTGAATGAATCAAGATTTAAAATTACTCAGGAATATCTGTTTCCTCTCCTCTGCCTACCGAGGTATAGACAACCCCTATTTCCAAAGGTTCACTTTACATCACTTTTTCGCTTTAACGAAAAAATGCAGGAAGCGAAAATAGCATTGAGCGTTTGTTTTGCTTTGAGTCATTCCAGGGGCAACCCTCCCCCTCCTTCTCTCTCTCTCTCTCTCTCTCTCTCTCTCTCTCTCTCTCTCTCTCTCTCTCTCTCTCTCTCTTCCGCCCAAGTTTCATCTCACCACGTCACTTGCAACAATTCAATGTAACATACCATCATCACCATTTTTTTTTTTGTCTGGGAACGGTTAAATTTTCTTCCGTATTACTTCTTATTTGCTTTACGATATTTTAGTTTACGGAAAAATTTTATTGGGACACCCTGCTTTTGGATAGTGGAGGAAATCTGTATATGTCTTACTATGTCCACTGAATTATTAACTGAAAATCATCATTCTTTTATCGTCCGTTGTTGGACATAGACCTTCCCCAGGATTCGCCACACATCTCTATCATGGGCATCACGGAGCCAGTACTTTCTGAATTTGTCTAGCTCATCTCTTAATCTAACATTCTGCCGGCTTCGGTTGCGCATGTGATCTTTGGGGATCCATGTCGTGAGTCATGATGTCCATCGGTTGTCCGCCATTCTGGCAACATGGCCAGCCCACTGCCATTTGAGATTTTTAATGGATTCTACGATGTCACTGATACATGTACATTTTAATTCTTATATCTTTCCTTACAAGTTATTTAAACGAATTACTCACACCTGTAAAGAAATGACGTTGAAAATGATTTTGATCCTGAACTCTGAATTAGCGCTTACTAAAACTCTTATGATTCTCTGAAAGATGAGTGCGTCTGGTCAAGTGAAATATACACATGCTCGGCAGAGTGTTCAAGCGGCATCATTATGAAGACCTCGAAAGTGACATATCGCCGTGGATTAACTAAATGGTTCCCTTTGAAGTTTCTGTATAGTTACCGAATACAATAGTAAGACCCGAGAACACAGAAACCGGGACACTGGGATAGAAATAAACATGGAAAGCCTGCCCGAAATGATCTTTGTAAAATATCCCTTGATTATGATTCATTATTTTTATTCATCAATTTAGCGTTCAAACGTAGCAAATGTTTAATTTTTGGATATTTATTCATCTCGTTCTGTTTTGTCATCTTAATCAAATTTCAAAATCTAGCGTTTAAGATGTTTTCATTTTTTGAACTCACATCATTCCGATTACTGCTTTCTTGTGTAGTGTTTCTCGTTTCTAGCATTCACCTGGTTATAACTACGAAGCTGTAGAACGAACAGATAGAATACACATCAGACAAAGGGACTGTCATTCATTAGATTACAGTATAAATCAAATAGAAATTACGCATTTTCCCCCAGAAACAGCCAATAAAAAAAGCCTCAAGCTATAAACGATGATCGTTTGTTTTCAGCTTCCTTCAGCCATTTTTGAAGAGCCGGCATCAGAGCAGAACTTCACAGAGGGTCACCAGCTACTTCTGACGAGGCCCTTCCTTTTTGTATTGTCTATCGTTCCTTAGATAAACCGGACTTTAACGACTCAATCGGACGATACTCCGGTCCCTGGGACCCACTTGATAAGTATTCGATCA